>VCRD01001089.1:70522-101875 GCA_006783055.1 Trinorchestia longiramus
CCAGCAATGTGTCCATGGTGTCGGACTTTACTCCTGCAGGACAAAAGCCTTATGATAAATTGACGACAATGTTAAAAAATAAACCCAAATAAATAAAGTTGAATGGACACAGAAAGACGTGATACGTGACTTTCAAATTGCACTTTCATTGTCAAATAGCGATTACAACCTGTGGATGAAGTCAAGATGGTCTGGAGAAAAAGCCGATCTCATCCTGAGGCGTGGATGATGGACTGGTGGTCATATTTTTGGCAGGAATAATTGGTTGGGCTTCAAAGTGACCCAGAAGTGAAGGGATGGCAAATGCCTTCTAAGGAGTTCCTGAAATAGTAATTATAGCCATAGTAGAAGTAGGTAATGGTCGTTCAAACGCAAGCTGATATTCACGCATCATAATGAACCATCCAATGATAAAGAGACTTGGGATACCTGATAAAAATACAATTCAAAATGTGGCATTGATGACCTGGCCAGTATGTTCTTTAGATAAAATATCAATCAAAAGAAATAGAATACTATCAATACTGAACTAACGTTGGGTGTATGCACCTCAATATTATTTAATTTAAACTTTCAGTTTCATTGAATCAGTGCAATGAAGTTCGTAATGCTCGAAATTGGTGAAAATATCATAGACAGAGGCGAGCGCTGCCAATTTCCTTTTCAGTTTTATGATTTAAATGAAACTGGACTTGGTATTTTCAATTGACGGAACTTTGATGCAAGGCAGTGACTTTCTTAGCCTCATGATGAACACACCTTAATGAAAAGAGCACGATACTAATGAGTGTCTGCAAAGACACCCTTCTAAAAACCTTTAAACATTTAATTCTAAGGGACGCACTATCGAAAATCCTATAGTTTGATGCTGGTTTCATAGATGCCACAGCTGTAACAATTGCTCTCTTGTACTGGATTTCAGTCCTTATTAACAACTTAGTTAGAGCGTTAGTTGCACTACACTAGTACAATTCTATGTAAAACCGTTAGGGATCCGCGGTTAGAATTCTGTTTTTATTCCATTCATCATTACATTCACATAATCTTCCATGACGGGCTCGAGAGCACAAGTAATTGTACCGCTTAAAATATCCTTAAACTCATGTTAGCTAACTTGAAACAACAATAATAAAGACAATGAGGGTAAGCATGCAATTAATCTATTGAATTGAGGGCCTCATCACGTAGAAATAACCATACGCCCTTCTGAAAATAGATTAAGTCCCTCACAACATCGATAACTTGTTCAAAACGGGGATAGAAAGTTTATAATACAAGTTTCCAAGAAGTGAAAAATGCATTAATAATTGTTATGAAAAGATTTAGCCAATGTAAGGAAATTAAGAAATGTTTAATTGGTTATCTCATTAGTAATACTTAAGAAAAGCAGACATCCAGTTCCATCAATTGTTGAAAATTAAAACGCACTTGATAATACCTCAGTTCTCATAATGCAATTAACATAAGAATTCATAATACTTATGAAATCGTTGAAAATAAATACCTAAATACACCTAACTCTATCGGCAGAAAAGCAGCGTATTTCTCACACACACTCAGGGATCGTCGACAACGAAGCAACCGTAAGACCGGCTCCCTAATATTGGACATCGGAACTATGAAAGAACTTGATTTTATATTTGACATCGCGTGCAACCCCGCGCACGACAGCCCTTGCAAATTTGAGGCGTGTCTTAAAACATTCTATGCTTGTTTTTCACACATAACATCCCAATTAACATATCCCTCCAAATGTAATTAAACACTGATGAACTTAGGTAAAATCTCCGAAGCAAGGAAACTTTACGAAAGCACAGATTAAATCTAATAATCACACGAGGTGATTCACACGTCTTAGCTCAGTTCCGTAAAAACAAGCCACGTGTCATGGGAGCCGTTGAGAACCTTTCTTAATTAATGACTTGTTGAAGTTGCGGTGGCGATGATGATGTTTCAATGACTCAATCCGTGATTTTTTATCAGTACCAGCTTTATCTAGATAGAAGAAGTTCAACAATGTTCTATATTTTAGATTATAGTATAGTTCTCAGTAAAATTGGCAAACCAAAACTATAGCTAGGTTACAAAATGGCTACCATCAAATAGAGATTCAATATTTAAATTATGTACGCAAATTTGTGACATAAATACCCTTGCAAAGTTAGTCAATTCATAGGAACTTGTATCAAAACAAATAAATAAGCTATTTGGAACTACAATAAGTCACCTACTGCAGGTTTGTGTATTTTTTATTAAGAGCAGTAAGAGAAATTTATTCCAATCTTAATACTGCGATAGTGTCATTTACAGGTACAGATCTTAATGTATGAAAATATGGAAACGCCTCTTGTGTAAAACAATTTCTAAGCCTAAAACGGTACAAGAAGGCAGCAGGTATTTAGGACACTTTGAATTTTTATAATATGGGAATGTTTCATTTGTATTGTAAATCCCACCAAGGTTTTTTTGCCGTACAGCTTCATGTTATTTCTAAAGCTGCTCTGGTAAAACTTTGTTCACCAGAAACTTTGTTCAGGACCGAGTCCACTAAAACCGATCACAGGAGCACAGCTAGATGACACCGAGATCCAATACCTGTGGTGAGGCCGGAACACGTAAAGTCAAGACAAATGCCTCACTAATCAGCGTCATCAAACCTCCATCGACTAACTCAAAGTAACAAGACTCCTTCTGTAAGAAATGATTTCCTAATGAAAAGAACCTTGGCTGCCATAATGCTTTCGTCAGCAACAATAGAGAACAGACCTTGAAAAAAACTTAAGTGTACACATTGATGTTGGGTTCCACTTCTACTCTGAAACATTCCTATTTCGCTGTGCTCTTCCATATCAGTCAGTTAGGCTGAACTTTCTTTCATGATCTGGGAAAGTTTTTTCCGGAACACTGTACCAATGAGAGAGCCCTCTGGACAAAAAGAAGCAGGCGAAACTTTAAATGTAGAAGCATCACAAAGCAGCAATAAAAAGTAACAAAATCTTGCACAGAGAAATAATTCGTTATTACTTTTAAAACATCATGTCTAGCGAGCAGCAGTAATTTGCTATTAGTTTGCAAGCTTGTTGTATAATAAAAATGTGTGTAAGAAATTAGCTCTACTTTTATTTTCATAAAAATAATCTCGTGGTCAAATTATGACGTTTCCAATTTTTTTCGACACCCTACAAGTTTGACGTAAAAAGGATTTGAATATTTATTCTTCGGCAAAACCGTTCTCGAACACTGCCAGCTCATAGCTAATGTATCTATCCAGTATCACCATCGGATATATTAGGTTGGAAAGAAAGTAATGTCATTTTTCGTAATTGATACATTTAGATTCAAAATATCCTAAATTATGAATTTTAAACCTTGGCAACAGTTTTCCTTTTTTTCAACGACACTATTCCACTGTTACACCAAGTTTTTAACGACTTTCGAAAAGTACTATGGGTTTAGAAAAGAAAAAAATAAAACAAAATTATCTTTTAGTTCTTCATAATTTTCAGAATTTTTTTGAAGTATTATTACAAAGATCTAAAACGATGGTAATCAAATGGAGGGGTGTAAGGTGGAACGAAAACTTCCCGATTGAAACTAATAATATTTTCCAGATTGATTCTAGCGGGATGCGGTTTTCAAGTGATCCAAGTGGATCACTCGATCTTGTCATGCTGATGTATAAGCTTACCTTTCCTATTGAGCAATGCGATTTCTTTCTCGATAAGGCAGTTTTTGGACCTCTAAGCTCTGAAGCGTATTTTGCAGTTGTAACATTGGTTCGGTTTTAATAGGTCACAGCTAACCAGACCTTTCATGTCTTACTACAAACCGAGCATTGTCTTCTTTGACTAGTGCAGTCCTTGCTTTGGAACTAGCTGTGGACTTTGATTTCCCTTCAAACATTGTCTTTTGCGTTGAATACTGCTATAAATACCCATTTTTCGCTAGGAGTAAAATTTCTTTCAGAGAATGGATCCCTTCGGTTTTTTGAAAGCAATGATTGTGGAAACAATCTTTGGTTGCGTTGGGCACAATTCAGATTATGAAGAACATATTGTCCTAGTATTGAGATCGTCTACAGTTCATAAAGGCTTGAAATCGTGCTCATATACTCGTATGAGTTGTATTGAACAATTGAGTCATTTATTTACTTATTAATTTTAGATTCGCCTTTACTGAATCTTTAAGCGTATCTTCATCAACTGGCATTGGTCTGCCTAAAAGTGGACTATCCTTGAGATGAAACTCTGCAGATGAAAAATTAGCAAGCCACCGTTGGCAGTTTTGAACATTCAAAACATTGTTTGCAGCGACAGAACAAATCTTTCTTGTAGCTTGTACTGCTAATGTGACTTTTTCATAGTCATAGAGCATACAATGTCTTAATTGCTCTTCGTCAACATCCATTTCTTTAGCGTTTAAAAAATTAAATTCATTTAAATTCAGGAATTACTATTTCTGAACAAGTTAGAAATATATTAGAACTGAAATTTTATTTAAGCTAACTAGAGAAAGAATTTTATGAGGATTAAAAAACATCAGGAAAAACAACATTCAATTCTTTCCACCCAAATATTTTTGAGTAAATTGTATGCACTGATAAATAAACTCACGTACTTTGAAGTTTGTCATTTTGCAGTCACCAGCTGGATGTGCACGAGTTGATAATAGAACCTCAAAGTGTGTAAAAATGCTACAAAGTAATACTTGCACTGCGAGCTAATTTACAGTCTGTGACCACAATAAAAAACAATTAACATTTGCGCCAACATGAGCAACAACTTCGATGAAATAACTAAAATATATTTCTACACGGCATAATGACTTATTTTTCATCACACATTCAAGGATGTACAGTAAATGAATTCGAATGACCTTTCCATTTCTTTAATAATTTGACTAAGCGCGAATTAAGTAATAATGTTCGCGGACAGAACAATGTCAACTGACATTTGTTTTTGACAGCGTATCAAAAAGCAATACGGAAATATACACGTGATCAGAAAAATAATTAACAGACCTGTATTTTAAGAATGAAGCATTGGAAAACAACATCAAGAATTCTGATCTTATATACTTGAAATATGAATTAAAAGAGATGAACTCCATATGTTTGGCGAGCATCATTAATGGTACACGTATTCATACTAAGATCAACACACTGAGCTATTATTTAAAGGACTAGAGTCAATGCCGTTTGAAAAAGTCTAAATGGGACGAAATAAGAATCTTTTTAGTAGCTTCAGGGCTTGTCAATTGCACGACGATAAAACTGAAAGTTACTGTTATAGACAGAATAATCGTTGAGAGAAGAAGTCAGATATGGAAGAAAATGAATATCTTGCAGGAATCCTATTTTAAAATACTTTCGAGCAAAATGGTGCTCAGTGTCGCCCAAATTAGCTTCGCATTTACAAGACTTTGTAACAGAGCAGGCATTTTAGTCGAGTGACGGGAAATTTTACGAATCTTTAATCAAACAAATATTATTCGAAAATATGTAAAACGTTGAAATTCAACATAGGCACATTATGGTGCTCGCAGATACGCAGATAAAACGGAAGAAATGGAATGCACTGTGTTGGTGAAAAGTTTATCTGCGAGTTTATGTTGAAATTTTCAGATGATATCACTCTATATAAAACACAGCACGTCCAAATTTCTAGAAATAAGGGATGTAATATTCTAACGGGTCGGTAAATGATTCTTAACACAAACAAATAGTATGATCGAGACTCACGTTTTTAAAAACATCGTTAAATCAACGCTTGTGGAAAATCTAGGCACCGCATGATTTTGGTTTACTAAGGGCTGATTTACACGGTGAGTGGTATGGTATACGAGCCTCCCGACACAATTCTTATTTTGACCTAGATTCCCCACGCATGATTTAATAGAAAAATGTAATGAATACATATATAAAGTTTTCCATTATTCTGTTTGGGATTACTGAATTGTCATTTTGCTTTACTTCAATTCTTTTCTTTGGTTTTGGATCATTTAATCATATTTGAATTTTGTCATGAGACTCGTACACCTTCCTACTGTTCTATTCTCGCAATAGATGTTAATTATAATATACTAGATCCATACGTGAAAAATCACGGTTTTTACTAAATTTTTCATTTTAATTTGCCAGTGGACGCGGGCTTTGAGAAAGAGTTTCCCCATTGATGGATGTGTCTTTACTATCCATAATACAATGCTTACAATACATGTATACCCTACGAAATTTCCTCTTATCTAAATCCGTAAGAGCGTCTATTATACACGGTGGCCCATGAATAAGGTATCTTTTTAAAACTATTTTCAAGAAAATCATAACTCCGTAAACAATAACTCAATTTCCAAAATCTTTGGCCTTATACTAAGTGGTAGCCAGGTTACTCTTCAAACTCATTTAAAACATTTCTTTTAACATTATCAATTTAAAATATCGAAGCATCACAATAAATTTGAACAGAAAAAGGTCCAAAGAAAATTTCCATTTTGTAAAAATAAACCGATTGTGTATTCTGGATACCATAATGCAAGTAAAAGGGAATTGAATTACCACAGAAAAATAATGCAATAGAATAATTTCTTGTATTTCTTAAGCTTTATCCTTGTTGCTATCTAAGCTATTGATTAGAAGAGTGTGACACACGGACAGACGGATGGACGGACGCGGCTCTTATTATAGTATAGATTGTAATATCACGCTACCTCTGAGTTTGGTTGACATATGCTAAAGCGTCAATTTTTAATTGAGTTCTCTTAAAATATAAAAAACAGAAAAGGGAAGGTGTTTTTCAACATTACCGTACCCCCGCCACAGAATATGACCTCGTTGCTACAATTCAGTTCACGTGATGTTTCCATAAACAGGTTTCACAGCCTGGTTATGAGGCGGCATGCCTCAATTCTGACACGAATTCGAATCCTAAGCATGCCTTTGGGCTTTCTTAAACAAAGCCTTACAAATTAGCTAAGTTAGCATTGCAATAACACTAGGAAAATAATTTTTTAAGGGGATGAATTTTTTTAAATTACCAGGCTTTAAGGCACTTCTTGGGTACATGAAGTTGGTTAAAATTACAGGAATATTTCCGAAATGAAGGATGCACATCTTTGTTAATTACTATAAACGGCACGGTACTTTATACGTTTCGTTACACAGTCCTCGAAACTCTAGGAAAGACATGTCGCAAGCAATATAATAAGTATGAATGTTTATCATCTCATTGAGAGGTAACTCAAAAAAGAATTATTACGTTGGCATTTGTCCTAATTGTCTTGGCAATATATGATAATTCTGGGATAAATAAACGACTACAATCGTTATGTCCTCCTCGTGTATAATTGTAAGCAGCGTTATGTTTTTTTTCAGTTCCAATGTCATAAAAAAATGTATTTTTTGGGATCTATTTCCCTTGGATCACGCACTAAAGCTGTATCTTGAAATAGTCTATTGAATATTGGGGTGTGTTTAATACGTAAATTATTGAGAAATTTATCAATATCACCTTTTCCGTTCTCAAACAGTTGAATTACCTCAGATTGGTTATAACCTTTATGAAAATCACCTTTTAATAATTTGTATTCTGGCTGATGAATGAATTTTCTTTACATTGAATTAATGTTTCCTGAATTAAGAACATCTTTCGGAATAGAATAGAATAGAATAGAATGAGGCTATAGGAACGAACCTTCTGGCCCATTCTTGGGTCGGATAATTACTTCGATAATTATTCGGTTGTAGACACATCTGTAATCAATTCTTTCATTTTTCTAAACGAATTTGACGAAGTTTATCTTCTATGCACAGGTTGCCTGAATAGGGAATAATAGGAAAACGGAGTAGCCTTTAGAAATCTAAATTTGTTTCCATCATATATAACATGTCAGTTTTTAGAATTTTTCAGTAATTTTTTCTACTTGACAAAATGAAAGAATTTTTTAAACACAATTGAACATACATGAACGCCACTCAACTGGAAATCTTCGCAAAATCAATTATTTCATATTGAACATTCGTTCTCATGTTTTATTTATAACTATGTCATACCTGTTTTTTAATTATGATGAACTCTTTCTGCAACTACACAGCCAATTTATTGTAAACGTTCCACAGTCTCACGTCTCATAGTTTTTTCAAATCTTTCGATTCGCTCTCTTAAACTATGATATCAGATAACGTTTTCATTTGTTCTGTTTCATTCGTATTTTTAACAACGGCTAGATCAATTTTAGGAATGAACTCTCTAAATTTTCCCATAGTTGAATTTTAATCATTAAAAACTCTCAAATGTTTTGAGAAATTGAACTGAAACTTTTTTACTTCTGCTTCAAGTGTTGATGTTTGATAATCATGAAAATTAGTATGCTCCAGCACACCTTCTCTAACATAATCTATTCACATTCAATTACTTCTTTGTCTTTCAGGTGGGCACTTGTGATTTCATCAATTTCCTCTTCAAATGAGCTCTGAATTATTTCTAATTGCGATGCATAGGTTTCATTTATTACATCCTCTCTTGTCTGTACATCATTTTCAAAATAAGGATTTAAGTTTTGTAATAACTCACCTATACAACTTTTTACTAGCAGGATCATTTACTTCTACCTGAAAAGAGATATTTGCAAGGCTTCTATTATTTAAATCAAAATTTTGCTCATCAACCAAGTATTTGAATTCAATATATGGAAGACTTCTTATATGAATATGAGATGCAGATTTGCTATTTATTCTTTTACCAAATGTATTAACTCCAGACATTTTTTATGGAAAATTAAGATCTCAGGTACATATGTATATTTTCTCG
The DNA here is from genome assembly GCA_006783055.1 of Trinorchestia longiramus. NCBI lineage: Eukaryota > Metazoa > Arthropoda > Malacostraca > Amphipoda > Talitridae > Trinorchestia > Trinorchestia longiramus. The sequence continues at coordinate 79,327 of VCRD01001089.1, forward strand.
AGTTCGCAGAGCTAAAAGATTGTTGACTCTTTCGGTAAGTATTTTAATTTCATCTTTCAAGGTTACATTCCTATCTGATTTATGCTGCAGCGTCAATGTTAACTGACTAACTTCATTTTCGTTCAAATGATGTTTTGCGAAAGCCGTTGCAGAATGTTTTTTACGTCTTTTAAGTTTGAATTCAGATCTTTTATCTTACTTTTTGAAACGGATGCTGCTCACATCTACATAATTATTTCTTTACACTGATTGAATTTTTTTGATTAGCTGATGTTATGCTTGACTCGAGATTCTTTATCTTAGCTTCAATTCTAACACTAGAAGCTTATAGTTCTAGTTTTTTTCTTCATAGCAAGTCACTTTGTGTTAACTTTATTAGTTATACGAGTTTCCAAACCATTAATTTTAACTTATATTTGATTTGTTATTATAGATTCTACTTCTTGAATCTCTTCCTGGAATTGATTAGTCATTAGTGATCCCAAATTGTTAAGTTTTGACTTTTGATTTTCAAACTTTTCAGTAAGTTCATACATAAATGGTTCTAAGAATTTCAGAACTGAATCTGCATTAAAAAACTGACCTTCCAAGTCATTTTTCAAATTCTCAATACTTGAATTAAATTCATTGAATTTTACTTCCAATTGTGAATTCCGACAAATAGCTTTATTTCTAAGTGTGTCAATCGAACTTTTTAGTCAAAATTACGCTCTACTACTGGATTTTTAATTTCTGTTTCATTATTGACTGATAAGTTCAACACATTTACTTTCCATAAATTCATTCGTTTATATGCAAGAAGGTACAAGAACCAATTTAGTTGCATAAATAGTAGAGCCAAACATTTTTTAAGAGAATTTTTTTGGACGTTTTTCAGATGCAATTAAAAAAATGAAGACCCGTTTATATAAAGATCTAATAGAATAGATTGAAAGCTCTCATGTTCTAAACGCATCAACATTCTTAAACACACGTGTTCGCAGATAACGTTTCCTACTTTTTGTATTTTGTAAGTGGATGATGATATATCGTAATTACTTATATGCTTTTTGAAGTTCACCCAAAAATTCAATCCATCGCTATGGAAGCCAGAACATTTGTGTGTATTTTTATCCTAACAAGTCCAACGAATCCCCATCCCTTCCTTCACATTTAAATTTAAAATCTCTCGTTGTTTCAAAGGATTTCAAGGAGTTTATCCCTCATAAAATCCCACTGACTTTTGCTAAGATATTGAAAGTATAATATATCATGTTCTTTACGTGCTTCATTAAATGAATTAATCCCCTAATAACCTTCTTGAATTTTTTTTGAACCTAAGATGTCTTGCTTCAAGTTGAGGTTCAAGGAAAGTCCTGATTATCTGAGAAACATTTGGTATCTACAAGATGGCGCCACGAGTCACACCGCAAGGGAAACAATAATGGCTGTAAAAACTGGTAATGGAAACCTCACCTGAACTGAATTATAGCAGCATTATGTGGCGGTGGCGATGGTGGTGTTGGAAAACACTTTCCCTTTTCTACTTTTTGCCAATATTTTGAGAGCAGAACTCAATCAAGAATCGACGCTTTAGCGTATGTCAACAAAACTCAGAGCTAGCGTGATATTACAATATACTATAATTAACATCTATTGTGAAAATAGAAAAGTAGGAAGGTGTACGAGTCTCATGACAAAATTCAAATAGGATTAAATGATCCCAAAACAAATAAAAGAATTGAAGTAAAGCAATATGATAAATCAGTAACACCGAACAAAATAATAGGAAACTTTATATTTCTATTCATCACATTTTTTATTTCCACCTGAAATGGGAAATTCACGTCGAAATGAGAATTGTGTCATGAGGTTCTTATACATTGCTAATACGATGGAAATGCTGTTAGCTAGACACTTCACTGTTACTATCAAACGAATACGTGGGTACACAAAGATTACTTTGGATGATTCACATCTGAAAATAAATCCATGTACCTAAAGTGATAATTTTCAGAGCCAAGCTTTTGGGATCGTCAATAGAAAACTGTCATTATGTATTTGGGTGAAAAACACAGACAAATACTCAGTGTACACACATGGAAACATATACTAACTATCGTGAAACTATTCACAGAAACATTCATCATTCTCTAAAAATACTTCCATAATGGCACAGCTTGTTAGAAAATTCATATAATGACAATCTTCTTCACACATATTCTCAGAAAACAGGCATCGACGGCAACAGAAACCATCAGAAAAATGAGCTCATGTCACAAAAAAAAATCCAACGGAACAACACTTATTGCCTACATAATATTAAACGAATATGACACTTTTAAAAAGAAATACCCTACAATATATGAGTAGTCTTATTAAAGCAGTAGTCATGTTGTGCTCACATGATAAGCACATGCCAACCGATGGGGTGCAGTGCCTGTATTATTTATTGATCCGCATACATAAAAGGTAAACCACAAAGACATGGCTGCCGTGTACTTGCACAAAAACAGGAACCTTTGAAATTCCCAGTCGACCAATATTCCTAATGTAGAATGTAGAAACCGCACAATTATTTCGAGTACCTGATACGCTAAAAATTTCACTTATTTCAAAAGAATGTGTAGAAGAATTCTTCGCTAATAATTTTGCGTAGCTCACACCATCATACAGCTCACAACGTAATTCATTCTTCACTCACTCAGACCTCATCTACCCTGGTCAAGCACCACATTCTCAGTCTTCTCAGCTTTTGAAAGGAAATTCAATTTTCGCTAACAGGAGCTCCAACATTTAAGCAATGTTCATCGAAAATAAATAACTGACAATGATTATTTTATCAATGAACAAACACGAAAACGTGAGCTCTTTTTCTCATTATTTTCCCATACTTATATGGTGCGTCTTTGCCTTCAAATGAATACTCACATAAATACCCCGAACGTAACTCCATTTTCCCCACACTACGTAGATTATCAAAATGATTTAAAAAAACCTCATGTTGTAAAATACCCAGAAAATATTTCCAAAAACACGTTCATGTATTTTTCTTCAGGAGCACATCAACGGTTCGATTCAAAATAGCAGAGAGATCGCAGCTATAGAATAACAAACACGTGAAGCGGTGCTGGCGCTGGATTGCGTCCTCTGATCATAACAGAACATTTCTTGGCGAGTGAATGAATGAGAGAGACAACGGAACGACATTAGATGCTGGGTAAACGAGAACTTACCGTATAAATCAGACAGGGGACCTCCGCTATACGAAAACATGAAGGCTAACATACGTAGAGTATAAGAAAAAATTACGAAACATACAGGGTGGCCCAGAAGTGAGGTACCTTTTTAAAATTAATATAACTATAAAATTAAAAATGGTAAAGAGATTTGGTTTAAATTTATAAATGAAACAATAAAATACGTTTATCTATGTAATTACATATCTTTTAAATGACCATTATTAGTCAAACAATGGCGTACTCTTTCAACGGTGGTTTATTTCTTTCCTTGAAAGTAAAAATGAAATGTTAATCTCTTGAATGATGTTTAGTTTCAATTGATGTAAAGTATCAGACATTTTAATGTCAACATTTTCCTTTAAGTATTCCCAGAGAAAGAAATCAGTTGCACTTAGATCTGGAGATCGAGGCGGCCACGGTATATCACCAAAACGAGAAATTACTCTGTTTGGAAAAATTGCTTTTAACATTTGCATCGTTTCTTTTGCTGTGTGCGCTGTAGCTCCATCTTGTTGGAAAAATGTAATCTGTGTTATTATCTTCAAATTCAGGTATCAAATATTCTTGAATCATCTGTCTATACAGGCTTCCATTAACACAAATTGTATCACCATTAGCATCTTTAAAAATATGGTTCACTCATCCTCGAAGACGTGATGTCACACCATTACTGTTACTTTAGCTGAGTGAAGTGGACGTTCATGAATTTCTTTTGGATTTGCTAAAGCCCAGAATCTGCAATTTTGCTTATTAACAAAACCATTGAGGTGAAAATGTGCCTCATCAGTCATCATTAAATACTTTACAAAATTTTCATTTTCTGCAAGCTGCAGAAATCTATTCTCAAAATCTAATCGCTTTTGGTAGTTCGTAGGATGGAGTTCTTGAGTTAATTGAATTTTATACGGATGACACTTCATATATTTTACCAAAATACGTTGCAGTGAGATACATCACATTCTCTGTTGAATTGAACGTCTCCTAATTGACATTTTGGACTGATCAGCAACACTCTTCGCAACAAGCTGAATTTAAGCACCAGTTCGTATGATCCGTGGCCTGCCACAACGTTGTCTGTTTGCAGTTGTCCCAGTTTCTCTAAATTTCAATACCAGTTTTTTATGCACTTATTCGAAGGACTTCTTTCAATACCATCAATATTCCTGTAATTCCTCTGAACTGCAGTAACCGAACAATTACATCGGAAATAAAGTTCTACTATTTTTGCTCGTTCCATTGCGTAGCGATTCATTTTGGGGGTGGATTTTATGAATTTTTTAGGGAATATGTTGTGATTGTCGGTAGACTTGATACGCCGGTAGAAAACTTTGAAATCTCCTTATTCATTCTGAATTAACCAAATCTTTTTACCATTTGTAGTTTTATAGCTATAATAGTTCTAAAAAGGTACCTTACTCATGGGCCACTCTGTACAAAATAAAGTTGCGCAAATGAAATGTTTACACATAGGAAAAGTACAGAATGGAAAACCTGTAAGTTGCAAAAAATGACGATTAAGAAATGTAGAATCATGATTCGAATTCCAAATTTTTCCCCTTGCGAAAAATACTGTGAAAATGGTAAAATGTGTTAGGAAAACCAAAATCTTCGAGCATAGCATCCTGTGCAAAGATGTTACAATGTGTTAGGAAAACCAAGATCTTCGAGAATAACATCCGATGTTGAAATTTTCCTCCAATACTTTCATCCATGCACACGTGCGGGAGGCGACAAAAGAGGAAATCTCTGACAAGATCTCTGTACACCAACGAACGTATAGTGGTGATGAGGAAAGAGGTTTAGAGTCTACACAGTTTTACTCAAACAGCCAGGAATCGTTGAGAAACGGAAATAATTTTGAGAACCTCCTCTGCTCGGCCTGGTCAAAGAAAGCTGAAGACACTGTGTGCATGCCAGCAGGCATACGCTAAATATTTATTTCTTTCCAACTGAAAATGGTGGAAAACTATAAACGAAGTAATTTTTGACAACCTCGTTTTCTTTGTCAATAAGATTATCAAAACTAATTCGTAGTTCTGATAATCAAGCAGAAAAAGTTGTCGATAAAAATGAAGAATTCAAGCAGTTTGAAAAATATTTTTTTGTGCGGGGATTTAATACGAGAGAGATAACCTTTCTAAGAAATCCTTCAACAATGTACTAAAGTTCCATACACACAAACAATTATTTCTGAAGAGCCCGTTCGTATCGCGTTAGATAAACATATACTGCCTTCAGATATACATATACTGCTAAGTTTCCTGGAGCTGTGGCCAGAGTATTCAAACATAACCCTTCCATAAATATTCACAAGGAACAAAACAAATTAACAGAATAATCATTTGCAGCAAAGAGAAACAAGTTTAAGGGCTGAAGCGGAAGGAAGCAAAACACAATATACAATATCGCATCCCAGCGCTTTTCCTCTCATTTTTTCGATTTTGTATTGCTTGATGAGAGAAAAGATTTATCAGTTTCTTGCTAGGTGGACTCTGCTGTCATAAAATCAAATAACAATATCTCTAGCATGCTATCAGGCTCTGAAACATACAGGCACAATAGCCAAACCAGCTCAAGGAATCGAACACGACACTGTGGGACTCTGTCGTTTTGTAGGCATACCGTGCCTTTACTCGTTGGCTCATGAGAATTGATTGTTTCAAAACATGTGCTAACAGAATACGCAACAGTCAAATAAGATAATGAGGGACATAAATATTTAGTTACAAAATGGAAAATATACAGAATAATAATATTATTTTTAGTCACTTCGGAACTCACATTATTTGCTGTACATAATAATTTACATTACACCAAACAAGATACGAAAAAGTGCGTGCTGTAGTTAATTGATATGAAATAAAATAATTTTCATGACAGATACGAAATGGTATAAACAAACCTTTTCTAGATGATTAAAAAAAGTGAAAAAATCGTTGAATATGAACGTGTTACTCATGTGAAAGCAAACAACCGAGGTTTCTTCGAAAATTTTAACAATTTTAATACGAAAAAATAACTGCCAAGGAGAGGTACACTTGCATAGGAGAGATTACTAACCCGCTGGAGAACACATGAAGAAAAGAAAGATCGCCAGTCCATGAAGACATTCAGAAATTTGAGAATATAGAAAGTTTTCAATCATGTTCATATAAACTTTAATTATTTAACAGATTTACGTGAGTTTTAGAAAATAAAACATCGATAATATTGCACACTGTCATCTTTGCTTTTTTCAATAGATGCAGAAGTTGCTGCGGTTTTCTCATCACAGGCACGTATGTGTTGACCACTGGATATCACATCACTTTCATAGTTAAATCCAACATATTTTACGAAGTACAATAAGCAAAATAAGCGACCTATCAGACTTTCAAAGAGGATGAGTTGGTGGGTGGTAAGCCTGAGACTGTGCGATGCAATGAGTTCATCTATTTATTAAGTCACAAGCTGCAGTGTTGACAGTGAAGACAGTTTATGCAAAACATAATAAAAGAAACTCAATGAGGAAGAATAGTAGCACCGACAAAAGTAGCGCAAATTAAAGTGACTTGAGAGAACAATCGAAAGCTAAATCGAATCGAACGGAAAACCCATAAAATCATTGCAAAAAGTGCCATTAAAACTCAATACTAACCTCCACAATACCGTTTCGACTCACAATACCGTACAGTACGAGTTCTCCAAGATAATCATGGAAAGACTGCAATCTTAAGACATCTGACAGAACCTAACGCTACTCTGTAAAAACAGTGGTAATAATGATCACAAACTCAGACAAATTGGTGGACACAACATTTACTATATGTACTGTATTCAGTCAGCTGCTATTCACTTTATTCCCTACGGACATCAGACTTCATTGCAAGAACATCAAGAGAAGCTCATGAACTGAGATGAAACCAACAGTTCACCTCCATCCATGATGATTTGAGTGTCATGTCGTGGTATTCAACAGGATCTATTATTCCTTAAAAATGAACGGACTACAGCGGATAGGTTTTTCAACATCTTTATCGATGAAGTATTACAAATAACATTTTGCTACGAAAAATTATCATATTCTTACATCATAAAGTACCCATACATACTACAAGAAAACAAATTTTGGTTGGAGTAGCATCTTGTCGCTAAATTTCAAAAGAATTTGAAAATTATGAGAAGTGTTGACGCGAACAAGATTTTTCCCATGGAGCAAATGATTGAATTTTTAATAGAAAATGAAACGTTTTTTTGGAGCCTACCAAAACATATTACGAATCAATCACGCATGACATTGAAGCTGTTTTAAAAACATACAGTTTCTAACTCGTAAATCAAAATATATTGTGCTTAGCTTAGGTAAATTTATTTAAATTTTTTATGTCAGCTCGAATAGTGGTGTCAACCACCTGGAATTTTGCAGTAAAAGAAAATAAGTATGATTCGATACATTAGTTTATTTTATTACACGAATTCAAGTATCCAGCAATTTTGAATTCTATATTTTCCATGACGTGTCGTTGGAAAATATGTATTATTTTATAGTCACACGACTGTAACAAGACTACATACAATACTAATTAGCGCCATAAAATAAAATAGATCGCCATACCAGTTAAATTAATTCATACTTGGTGCGGTACAGCTTTAAAAAGATGTATGATTACGACAAACTAAAAATTAAAATTAAACGTGAATGGTTTAAATGAGCTGATTTTATAAATTATAGTTTTTTCAATGAGTAACACCACAGTAAACACGATGTTAATAGATTACTCTTTGTGAATAGGAATATCCAACTACTACATGGGTTCAGCGTTCTTCTATTTTGAAAGTTTTGTTAACTTTTTTTACGTCTCGACAAATAAAGAGATCTGCCTATCATATTTTAGGTGGTGTAGGCAGCATCCAAACCTCGGAATGTGACGATTGCCGCAACACGAGTTTCATGATACTCGAAGATTGGACGTAAAATCCGTAGACTTCATTGAAAAACTGTGAATTTCAAATCAATGTAATTTTCTTATGATTTTAAATTATAAGACCCAAAAAGTTTGTTGCAATTGTTTGACTTAAAGACCGTTTTACATAATGTATTCTGGCTGTTGTACGATTCATCTCGGTATGCAGAAATAAATCTGAACAAAATGATCACGCATGCTTTGTCTCATGCAAACGATAAAATATTTTGCCTCTTAAGAGAATTCTCACGTTGTCTCTGATAGCAGTGCTATAGATCTAGATTCGCAGCAGTAAGTAAAAAGTCCGCAAGATGAATTTGCAATGATTCGTAAAAATAAGCAGCAGGATCAGCTAATCAGTATAGAAGCGAAAGAAAGGGCAAGAGCAACATAGTCTGACCAGCAGCGTTTCGTGCAGGCGGCCATTTATTAGGCGCGTCTCCCCTCACAGCACAGTAAGCAAGCGAAAAATAGCCCCGTAGTAATCTTCATCCAAGCAATCACGGCAATCATTCGTGGCCATTTTTCGGGACCATCCGTGATGGCTGCATGCACATCGACGACACTTTTCTCCAATACTCAGTGGCACAGGCAGCTGCAGAATAGGATGTGCATCAGCAAGACAATGGGCTAGAAAGGGTGTGTCGAGACCAAGAATGCTCGGATGAAAGAACACGGAGAAAAATGGAATGAGGTGTATCTGAGGAATACAGGGGGAAATGGAACATGCAATGAAGACAGGAAAAATTATTTTACGGTTCACACAAGTTGAAGAATTCGTTTATCCGATGAGAGGGTGAAGGATTCTGCGACTGCGGGGAAAAACGTTTTAGTTGTCAAGTAAGAACTTTGCCGAGACGAAAAGTAGAGAACAAACATCCATGTCTAACTTTGTAGTCGAAATAAAGGTGATTTCAAACAATTGCAGTTTAATCTGCAGTAATTATAGGATACAGACTTTAGTTACGGTGAATCCGAGACTGAATTGAGATTTAGTTGACATGTCTTGGATCGACGCAAACTTGTTTACGATAAGCTCGGCTCCTCAACATGGGAGAAAGGACAAACGCCAAAATGTAATTACAAACCTAATCCGATAACAGTCTCCCACTACACACGTGTTACTGATCATGTGATGAGTAGACATGGTCACTTATTAGTCACACCCATACGGGATGACGACGACGGACACTCTCAGTAAAACCCTCTAGTGCAGTGGTTCCCAATTTTTTTTATCCAGATTTCTCCCTGCATCCAGTTCAACCATCCAGATTTCCCCTTCATGTGTACGAGAGAGGTCAAAACACACTGTGAATATTTACTAATTTATTTTTAAAATATACGAATATACTAATTAAGTATACATAGTTACATAGTAAAGCGGATAGAGAGTCGTTAGTCACAATTAACCACATAGCCTCAGACATGAGAAATGCATGAGATATTTTATTCCCAGTAGACAGAGTGATTATTTCCTCCCAGCTAGCATCAAATTCTCTGCATGGGGAAATTTTCACCAATTTGGAACTCACTGGTTCCAAACTGGTGGAAATTTCCAATTAGTTTTGTGGCACTAAAGAGTTGGGTTAAGTTTCAAGGATCGCCAAGACCCAAAGATAAGCGTTAAGCCACCAGACGCATTTAGTACTGGCGTAGGAGGATTAATACGCGGTAATGCAAGAGTAATTACCGAAATGTTTTATTCGTGAATTCGATACCGATGAATAATAATTGAACATTCTTATAGAAGCTCAACTGTAACGCTGTTCTGAAGAAAGCCTAAGCCAGGCCACACATTTATAACACAAGTACAAATGAAAAAAAATTGTTTAGTGCTATTTTTTATTGTTCATTAATATATTTTATCAGTTAATTAAAAAAATACAAAGATTTTTTCCGTATCACCGATCGTTAAAAAAAGTCATCTTTTAATGTTATTGTATATTAAGTATTGTTATAATGTTCCGCAACTAAATGCTTCTAATTTTCTCTTCCATATCAATTACTAAGTTCTGCTACTTTTAAGAGGGCTACTATAGAGGGAGTAAAAACTCTCTAGATACGAGTACATTTTGTCATGCGTGTGATGATATTGGAAAGCAGGTAGCGGGTGCTGCCCCACAATCGAAATGGATATCTTTCTTTGCCTTATACACACTCACTACAGAAGAAAATTATGATAATGCCATGGAACGCCTCGACGAAATAAATTACGCTGAATTCAAGTGGGATGTTTGTGGTGACTTCTAGATGCTTGCCTTCTTGCTTAGCTAGCAAGGGGATACACAAAGTATTCATGCGTCCATTACTTATAGGACAGGAGAGCTGATGATTATCCTTGCAAGAGAATACATCGACCACTAGTTCTGAAACAGCCTCTAGTAGATTCCAACAAAGTCTTATTATATGCACTTCATATCAAACTCGGATTGGTAAAACTGTTTGCGAAGGCCTTAGACTTTGGAGGAGAAGCTTTTCAAGAAATTCGTCTTATGTTTCCAAAGCTATCTGAGGTGAAGATCAAAGGTGGCATATTTATTGGGCCCCAAGTAAACACAATGTTGAAGTCAAAGAAACTAGAAAGAGTGATGATAGAAGTTAAATTTTTTTATTGAAAACGTTAAGAAAATAACTTCTAACATGTATGTAAAAGTCTATTTTTCACACTCTTACATACATTTTTCCCGAGAACTGGCGTGATATCAGTGAGGAGCATGGTGAGAAATTTCCTCAGAACATTGCAACAATACAAAGATACAAAGGACGATGGGATACTGCATTAATGGGAGATTATAGGAGACGTTGCGTGCCACACGAGCGAAGATGCCGAAAATAAATTTTGAGTGATCGCCATACAAAGTTTGCAAAATGGAAATTCTAATAACATAACTAATTATGTCCATCTACAAATACAGGGTTCATCTTCTCTTACCCGGCCATGCTATCGTTAGGTAAGATACAAAATGAAAGTTCTGTATATATTTAAGAAAAATATTCTGAGTCTGATGGTACTACGAGTAAAACTGAAAAATGTATCTATTTCATAGATCCTTAATTTTCTTACGTTTGAATCAAGAAATTATAACGGATGCTATCTGGGCCACGTTATCGTTCGCTAAGATGCAAAATAGAAGTGCGATATATATGAAAGTATTTATTTAAAACTCACTAATTCGCCATAAATCTTCTATACATTAATCTTCATAATAATTTCAACTTAGTCAAATCTAAATAGTGGAATTTCCACGGGAACTGGCTAGTATCACTATAATCTTAGTCTCATTTTGTAGGTTAATTCCTAAATCAGGCTCGCCTGTGAGATTTCGGTAGCATAGAAAACGGACTCTTTCGTTGGTAACGTCTTCGCCCTTGTGGCAGGGAGCGTCTCATACATGGTCTCTAGTTAAAAGATATGAAAGTACACACTCACGAAAGTATCGATCGTCAAAGCACTTCTAATTTTAAGAAATGAGTTATCAAAGAATTTGCAGGGGTGAATTTCTTCATTGTTTTTTTGTTCTGATATTATGCTTCCTAAATCCTTTTCAACACATAAAAAAGTTCTAAATGTTGTGTAATTATCCCTCCAATACTAGAATAGATTGAACCAACAAAATGCTGTCGAGAAAAATTATGAATATAACGAGAAAATATAGAATTAAGAATGAATAAATAACTATCGATATTACGTCAAAACGAATGTCATTCTTGAATTTCCAGGCAAAAAATGCATACATGAACATTAGAATACATATAAAGAATTCATGTGTTACATTGTGCAATACGTGTAGGCCTGGAGCTCGAAATTTGCGGAATCAAAACCTCTAGAATTGTTTTCATTTAACTATGTTTTGACATTTACATGGACTGCTTAGTTCTGTATTTTATGTCCTACTATTTGTATATAGTTATTGATTATGTGAGTGCATGATATTAACAAACACGTTTCACACTCAGATGTGCAATAGAAGCAAAAAAATGCACTTTTCTATTCGTATTTCTGAACTAAGATTTTGGTAGCCGTTTTATAAAACTGGTCGTGAACAAGATTAACGAATTGAACAAGAATCTGCTCAAAAATGTTACGCAGTCGTGATAAATTTAGAAAATGTGTTTATGCCAACTGGGATGTTAAAACTAGCGATAGAAATTAGTAATCTTACAGAACACGCATGCAACATCACAAATTTTAAGAACGGATGAAGCAGTTTCTGCACTTGTCAACAAATTTTCGTTCATCACAGTAGAGCAATGACAGCAATACCGACTAAAAGGAAAGCGCTTGCTGTAGCGTAAGCAAAGCGTTGCAGTGTAACTGATAAGATGCTTATTAATACCTTGATCGAAGTCCCATGACGATAATTCAAAAACGATCATAACCAAGATCTCGTAAATATCGAGTAAGGAAAATATCATACTCTCAAGATAATTAGAAAATATTACCTGAAAGCACCACAAGTAACAAGAGCTCGACAAGACTCGTAGAACGCCCATTTAAGGAAAGAACACTTTCAGCTCGGTTGTAGCAATATTCATAAAAGTGAAATATCAGGAGAAGCAATCGACAGGGCAACGCAATAAAGCTCTTGAGGAAAAAATTAAATATGGATAGCAGAGTATAGATTGCAGAAATATATGAAAAGAAAGAGCAGAGTCCGAGCGAGCAAAAATAGAAAAAGGTAGAGACCGGCTATGGGAAAAGGGGTGGATAGAAAGCTACCGACAGCAATCACCAGCAGCAATCAATCTCTGCCCCTCAAATTGTCGGTGGCCCGCACGAGACAGACCCACACGGACAGAGGGACGAACTGAGAAAACCTGGACGAAGGAGAACGTATTGAAGAAAGTTACTCGTGGCAGACGGGCAGTGAATAACTGATTTAAGAAAGCTACAAGAGACAAAAGGACAGAGAGCGTTCGATTGAAGAATATAAAGGAACAGATAGAAGAGATTCACAGAGATAAAACAGAGAAAAACGAATAGAAGGGAGTCACAGAGACAGGAGAAAGGGATGCATAGAATCGGGTCATAAGAGACGGAAGACGCCGGAACAAATACCAGGGAATCATAAGAAACAGAAGAGAAGAATGCGTAGAAGGGATTTACAAAAACAAAAGAAAGGGATCGATCACAGAAAATTAATGGACAGTGAAGACTAATGGGTTGAGAAAGCTATCACACTCACATGAATTGAGAGAGCAGCAAAATAAACTCAAAAAAGAACAGGCGGTATGAGAGGAATGCATTGGATGCTCAATGACAATAAAGAGCGCGATTTTTTTAATTAGTGTGCTCATTACGGCTGAGAAGTTCGAACGTATGTAACTACAAATAAGATTTAGGAGTACTTTAGTACCTTTAAATGCACCTCAAGCAATGTTCGCTTTGTTGATTATGAATACCTGAAATCCATTTCGATAATCTCGTTTTAATTTTTCTATTCATACGACGCTATAAATGGAACAAAAAATTGTTTCCTATAAAGTTATGCCATGAAGTTGAGAAGGTTAGAAAGCATACTGTGCTACTGGGGACACACAACGAACATTCTCGCTTGGTCAGGACATCGAGCTGTATCAGTATTGTTGATTGTAGTAGATTGACCTAGTTGTCAAAACTGTTTTTTAACTCTTCGTGTACTGTATAGTTAAACTCAATGCTCGTTCACAGTTAGCAGCTTCAGAACAGTTATTTTCCCAAGGAATAAATTGCACTGCACATCCATCCATCCCCTGTCTATCGGTGGCTATTCTGCAGCACTTTTAAAAAGTGCATCATGCAAGATGCTACAATAGTTCTGTAGCATCGTATCACACCCATGCAGCGCTGAGAACAAAGACTGAAGGATTCCGAGCACATTTCACTGACCACCATGCAACAAACTGCCGCCCAAATGGTCAGAAAAATAGGGGGAAGCCGAGAGAAGTAAAAACGCTCTCGTTTATTCTCATGCGCACGTGATTCGCAATAGCAACGACTTGGGCAAAATATCTACTATTCTTTGAACGGTGAGTATGCTGGTTTATTCAGTAGCCAGTTAGACGAAATAATAATGCACCATGTAATTGTGCCCATAGATCAAGAGATATATAACATGTTAGCACACGAGTACATTCACAAGAAAGAGCCTTCTCAGTTTTCTCATTTTGATGTTTCTTTGTCATTACATAAGAACTGAACACACACTTGGTTCCGCTACATAAGTTTTTAGGTAAAATCGTTAAGTTGGCCCAAGGGAATCAAACTCCGCACTTAACCAAGTCCATCACTTAGTCGACATGCAGGGATATTTACCAACAGAGCCATCAGGAAGACTTATTTGACTGCTCTTGCACAAACTACAGGGTGCAGGAAAATGATCTGGCATACTTCTAGAGTTAATAATAGCGAAATAGAGTAAGAAAGTAAACTGTGTTTTTACTTTTGAAACCTACATATAATGTATTTTTTTCATTGATGTATTCTTCATTTCGCAAACAGATTTTTGTTATTTTGACTACATAGTTACTTAGCTGATTTCTTAACTATAAATATCAATTACATCAAAACGTGGTTCAGGTTGAGATAATTATGAGCCTAAATAAATCATAAAATTGAATTGCTCGTAACGAAATCGTTACGCACTGAGAGACTGTAAAGGCAAATACATTGGCTTTCTTTCAATGCATTCATCACATGGTTTGCCTTATTGAATACTGTGGATTTGAACCACTATTACCACGCTTAAGAATATTTCATCCCTGGCTGTGAGCACCACAAAAATTAAAAAGTACTGAAACATGATGTATAGTAACATAAACACGTATGCAGAACAGTAACATGATTCGCGGACTTGCCCTTGCGAGAAAAAAAAGACAGATACTTAAGATAAAGTATGAGCAGTCTGTGAACCCACTTAACGTACAGACTGCTGATGCACTTATGCGAGGCTCGGGTTATATTCCAGTCCACTCGAAGTGAAGAGGACAGACAACGCCAGCATGATTTTCGAGAAAAGCGCAAACTCCCACCAACCTTCGAAAAGCTCGACACACTGAAGCATAATTTTATTGTTACAGTGTGGGAGTTTCAGTTCTTCTTTACTTTCCAAGAAGAGTTCCGCATCTAAAGGTTACCGTACGAGCTTATATTTCCCATTGTCTTAAAAACAATTTCTTTGTAAGTGATGTAAAAACGAATATGTTTTCTGCGTTTACTTGAATATTATCGTACGGAGACTGACATGGTCTGTTTTTTTCAAAATTCACTCTAACAAGATACACGTACCATCCGACTTATGACCTAATCGGCATACGACCACTCATACTCATAACTTTGAGTCCAGTATGTTAAAGACAAAACAATAATGATTGCACATATTACAATATTATGTAGGTCCTTTATGCAGCATAAATTTGATGACTTGCCAGAGGTAGCATGTCGGTGATTTCTTAAGGTTCGACTTAGGCCTGGTTGGTGGGGACCAAAGTCGGTCGTAAATCAGATGGTAGGCGTATTCATTCGCAGACCAGTCGTCCGGTTGTTACGTGACGCAAAAACACGGTTACAGTCTTGAAGATTGTATTGACGGCTGAATACTCATTGCTGTTAGCCGTAACTCGGTGAGAAGATAGCACACACAGCGACCCACACTACTAGTTCATGATAATGTTTTTCAAAATATGTGCAGGCAAAAAATGAAAAATTATTTAACGTAAGCAATCATCTCGGTGCAACTATTCAATTTTTTTTGCTATGCTGACAATGAGAGAAAAATCACTTTTTGAGAAAGTTATTGTTTCTGACACGATAATGAAGAACCAAAATTTTGAGTATGAATTAATGGCCACAAATAATTAAAATCGCAGATATTAATAAAAAACAATGAATATTACTGAAAAATAACATTCATAAGGTAAAAATAGAGAAAGAAAGTTATTTATCAACGTAATGTCCGTTAAGTTGATGATCTCGAAGATAGATTTTCGAAATCTTTCACATTTTAGCCGCAGCAGCTGAAACATCTTGAAGTTTCTTTTATGGTGTCTCATAATACTGCTATTGTAGTAAAAAAATTCGTTTATCTGCGCAAATTTCCCGCTTTATACTGGGCTTCAAAATTTCAATAAGTTCCAAATCTGAGGAAGACGGTGGCCATAGAATTAAATTATTGGTTTTAAATACTAATTGATTTCTTTAGTTGTATCGCTGAATGTGATGGGATTTTGAAGGAGTTTGGTTTCCAAGTAAGCAAAATGCGCTTCATTCTAAGTATCACAATAAAAGGCAGCGATAATTTTAACCTCCGAAGAATCTTTGACCACGTCTTTAAAACTACATACATCACCTTGCTGATGCTGAAAGCCACGATGCCGTTTATCACCATCGCAAAAGCACAAACAGGACTACCACGTAGTCCATGACCACTGCATGATCCACCAGAGCTATCCACGGTAGCTTGTGCCTCATCTGTTCCCAGTGCGTACTCCATGCATGTCTTCCTATTTGTCTTTGCCCATTCAAGCCTTACATTACTTTACCTTGATGTGAATAGAGCCCATTGCATTGAATATTGATCTGGCACACTGTATTGAATAGAAAACATGTTTTCCCATAATTTTTGAAGCATTTTGCAGCATGTGTAAATATTCTTTTACTGACACTTCCATATTGTTTCATAACTTGATACTTAACTTTTTCAAGTCTTATGTTATTAGGAGCTTCATTTAGCTATTACCAGACTGCGACTTTCAAAGAGAAAAATCCCTCATAAAATCCCTCAAAAAGATTTGAACTGTTTTAATAGCTTAAAACCACTTTAAATTTTCCAATGACATCAACACACCACAACATAAAAATTCTGTCGTAGATTTCTTAATGATTATATGGTCTTCGACTTCAGCAAGTCCTATAGCATTTGATACTAGAATTAAGCTCAACACACAAATAGCTTGGTTCCACTTGCAAAAAAGAGAAAGAAAGTAACAATGCACTCATGAAATCAAATCTGAAATGTTAACAAATGTCGCTATAAACTGAACGCAATATTTGGCTACACTACAAAGAATTTTTTCTCAAAAAATGTTCTTTATCAAAAATTTACGTCAGACAACCAGAGTGAGTCGCACTTAATTTATTTTCTGGTGCTGAATTAACAGATTCGAAGCTACTAGAATCTTAAAAAGTCGATTTTCTTCACAGCGTCTAATCAAACGCAGATTTCTATAAACCTCATTCCAGCAAAAAAATTATTAGAAAACTTCAAAGTAGGCATAGGTGTAAAATAAATTTGAGAAAAATATACTTACTAAAACTTTTTCAATTTTTGTTTCTAACGTTTCGAGACATTGAAAATTATATTTGTAATTCACTTTTTAAACAAGTCAATAATTCAAACATATTTCAAGGAGAGAGTGGATAGACAAAGGACTGAAAAACAGATTATGGAACTCGAGAACATTCGAAGAATTCTAACTCGTCTACTATATTTTTGGTTTTAATCATTATTATTAGGTTATAACAGCAGCTTTGTACGTTAAAGTGAAAGAAAGAGAATTTCAATCGCGTACTTTTATTGCCTTCAAAAAGAAGTACGAGAGCATAGGTACGAGCAGCCCTCATTCTCTTCAACAATGTCGCACGACACTTAGTGTCAGTCTTACATTCTGAGATATTATTCACTCGAACTAAGAAAACAATCAGAAGAATAACGCAGAGAACAGCGTCTTCAAGAAAGATGGCTGAGATCAGACGGGTTACCTGGTCACCCTGAGGAAGCAGCAGCTGCAGCAGGGACGGCAGCGAACGCGAGAGAATCAATCAGATGGCAGGAAGATTAATCACGCTGGTGCCTGATTGCTGTCCTAGACTTCCTCCGTCACGCCAATAAGGATTTTCTGGACACCACCTGCAGTCCTACCTCAATGCTGAAGATCCTTCAACTCTCTTAAAGATCCTTCGACTAAGTTGGTAATTTCAAGCTCTAACCTTTTGGCAGTGTGTCCTGATCTACTCAGCCTAGACGATGCTTCAACTCTGCCAGAGCTGACGAAGTTTTAAATTGTGCCGGGACAGAGCTTAAGGATCGTCAGATCCTTAAACTCTGAAGAAGTTAGAAAGTAATTAAATTCTTCGAGAAAGAGGAAGATCGCTTCAGCATCATCGGTCCTTCCACTCCGGCGAAGTTAAGCTCGAAGTTTGAAGTAGTTTTACTTTTTCTTTGACTGTGAGAGTAAATCCCAGCTTCACTTTGACGAACCAAAATTTTACAATTTGACTGTGTCAAGTTGATTTACGTTATTAAAAGTATGAAGTTTAGTTGGAAATCAATCTACGGGTTTTTTGACGAACGAAGGAATCGGTCCTACGAGGTTTCACTAATTGATTGTGTGCAAGTCATCCGAAGCTAATGAAACTTCGCATTTAACTAAAATAACATTCGTATTTGTAACAGTCTTTGAAGCTTTTATTCATTGGAACAGTCGAAGTAAACAAACATTTTACTGATATGACTTAACTTCCACCGTAATTTTACATGTGACTAACAACAACTGATAGGACCAGGATGTGCTGTCCCAGTAGCCCACCACTGTGATCATGATGGTGAAACAGCATCACTTGTATTAGAGACAAATTCAAGTCTATTTAGAAGATGATTATTAACTCTATAAGGATCACTGTCGTTCCTGACATGCATTAAAAATAATTGATTTTGGAGCAGTACTCGGAATGTTTTGCTCACGAGGACTTTGAAGGAATTTTCTTTCATTACCTATACTTTTTTATTCGAGCATTTATTGTCCTATGCATATTTTCTAGTAATTTCCTTGTCAGGAGTTGACTGAGTTATTTCTAATTGAATCGCTATTACTCAGTTTCATTTATACTTGAATTTAATTGAAGCTGTCAACGTTTTTTCAGCGAGATCCTGAACCGTCTGAAGAACACTGGAGAGCTGACGCAGATTTAAATAGAGCAACTTTTAAAGCGATGGTCTTCGGAGAACCAAAGAAAGGAAAAGCTTCTTTAGAGTTCTAGGTTGAAGGGATATGTAGATCTGCAACTAATTCTACATTACAAAATTACTTAAAAATACATGAATCGATTTTACTCATACGAGGTAAATGATCTGTACGACCTGCATAAATTTTTTTCACACATTTACATATGTATTTCTTCATGAAGTTGAAGGTAGTGCTTTTGTAACAATGATTCTTGACGTACGTTCTAAGTGCTGAAATGTGTTACCTATACAGTAATTTTGATAAAACTCAAGGAAACACCGTTTCCTACACAAATTTTGACGTCTCTTCTACTATAAATTAACATTTTGAATTGGTCACATGAGGTATAGCTCGACGGGCGACCAAAAATGAATTAATATCATAGGTCTTAATAACATGACTTAATACCTGCATAAAAGGGGAGAATATCTTAAGCTTCCAGGCAACTAACAAACTATTGCACACACTGATTTTAACTATACCTACTAATTACTTTTACCACAAATTGAAGATCATTCGCCCAGCTATGTTTCCTATAAAATAGAATGTTGTCTTGGATATAAGAGACTTGGGAGCCCGCTTGAAAATGTGAATCCCAAAGCACCTCGGTGAACCTTATTTCCTCTTACAGGAAATAAGGTTCAAAAACAGTCCACAACCGCTAGACTAGAACAGTTTTCGATTAGTACACGTAGTCACAGTACATGCATTACTTCACGATGGCATATACTTGTATTGCCTCACACAAAATCACTTAATGAAGACGCATGACAGCTGGCCTTCGTTCCTCTTAACTTGTTTAAATTTCCATAATAAGACGAACTTCAAAGACATGACGGTCCTGCTTGAAGTCATAGAGTGTCATTGTCATTTACACTGACAATGACTGAAGTCATTTACACTTGATCACAGAAAAATACAGCAGAACAAAAGCTGAAAATCTCAGGGGCACAAATTTTGCTCGGAGGAAATGAAGATGACATGCGTACAAGATATGGTTGTATGTATACATCAGTCATCAGAGACATTAACTTATAGGAGTTATCCTACAGACGTTTAACCATGTCAATCTATATCATATGATAGACTTCATGGCTGATCCAAACAGTTAAGTCAAATATATCAACAATTTTTTTATTATTATTACGTAATGCAAGATAGACCTTTTAACTTCGATATTCGCTGCACACAGTGTCAACAATCGGCTGGCCATTTCAAAACCTATAAAAACATTTTCATTTTTCTGCATCAACATTTTTGATGAATATTTTTCAACAATAATAAATTAGTTCAATAAAACCACTAAAATGACCCTCGATAGAATACTTCGCTGACGCTGAGACTGAGAACCATCACATGTTCAGAAAATTTGGTTTTCTTGGCTTATTTCTATTCTTAATCATGCCATTCATACCTACTTTTATAATAGACAGTGTATCTCTATCTCTGTCACTCTCGCTCTACCCATCTCTCTAACTGTGTGTGTCCAACCCATTTCTTCCTATCTAATACAAAATAAAAATTATTGAACTATAATCAGAATTGGTATACATGTATAATAAGCATTGTATTGTGGATACCAAAGACGCCGGATTACTATAAAATATGCAATTTTCCCCGTTATTAGCCGTCTTCTCCTACACGGCCATGTTATCGGTAGATAAAATACAAAATGGAAGTTCTGCATATATTCATGAAAATATTTAGGTTCTGATAGTACCAAGGATGAAACTGAAAAATGTGTTTTATTTCATAGATCTTTAATTTCATCACTTTAAAACGCGGAATTTCCACGGGTACTATCTAGGTCATTTTATCGGTAGATAAGATACAGAATGGAAATTCTGTATATATCCATAAAAAATATTCATTTAAAACACGATATTTAGACGTAAATCTTTAATACAGTCATCTTTATAATATGTTCAAATTAGCGAAATTTAAACAGTGAAATTGCCGCGAGAACTATCTAGTACATTTAAAATGTATTATCTTTTAAAAGCTGCTACATGACATCTATCTTCCGAGCTGGCTTCTAATTATTGTTATTCGCAATTATGATAAATTTATTTGCATTTGTTCAGAGTCATTTAAAATATTACTTGGACGTTTTCATCAACGGATGACGCGAAGACCGCCATGTATCCTGGATACAGGCTCATGATATGAGGGATATGAACCCCAGAAAAGCCTACCTTTTTCTTCACGAGCACCTAGTAAATTTTTAGAAAATTTACTCTATGTAAACAGATGCAAAACAGAAATTTATTACTAGAGCAAATACATTAGCACATGTACACACTAACTAGCTTTCGTCACGAGGAAAAATAAAAGAAAGTGAAAGGATGTGGACTCGTTTTCGAGTTACGAATAAAAGCGAGAGTGGGTATGTGACACCAGATTTTTGTATCATGAGTTGCTGGTTCTGCAGTGGGTAGCTAAGGATACCTCTGAAACATGCCTCTTACTCTAGGGGTACTGACGACGACAGATACACATCACAGTTTTCTCTCTTCGCACTAAGAGGATTGCAGATATCTTCCACAGTTTACGGTAGCGTTTTGTGCTACTCTACATATGCCTCTGCCTCCAAAGTACTCCAAACGTACTCCAAGTACTCCAAAACGTGAAGCCCATCGCTATGTAAATAAAGATCAACTGTGTACTAACAGTTTGGTTAGATAACTGCATGCATGAAAATCGTTGTGCAGCTGGCACACTACATGTAAAAATAATAAAAATTAAGTCCCCTCAACGATAGAAAGAAGCAAGAAATATCTCGACCTACAAAAAAACAGTCAAGGATGTTAAAAATATTTAAATACCCCAACACTGTACAATTTCTAACACTCTCCAATCAAACTCAGTGGAAGTTACCGGTCATTTCTATAAATATTCGAATGCGTTGAAGTTTTAAGAAAATACAAACAGGGCAGACACTTTCAGTTCTGATCGAAAATGTTTCGAAAGTTTGACCAGTTAGAATAAATTGCACAGATTCTTAATTTCAAAAGCAAAAGAAAGAAAAAAGGAGCTGGAAAGGAGGGTACATGATGGCCGGAGCAAACAATGCCTATCAGCACGAGCGAAAAACCTATTAAAATTCCTGCAAGAGAGGTTCGCTCGCGGTATTTCCTTGCGCTCGCGGTATTTTAATGGAAACTCGCAACCAGGAGCTGATTTTGCGGCGGCCACAGCAGCGATGCAGCAAGCACCACATGGGACAGCGATATGTGGGACAGCGATTTGTGGGACAGCGATATGTGGCGCAGCGATATGTGGCACAGCGGCTTGTGGGACAGCGGTTTGTGGGACAGCAGCTTGTGGGACAGCAACTTGTGGGACAGCCATATGTGGCACAGCCATATGTGGCACAGCGGCTTGTGGCACAGCGGCTTGTGG
>VCRD01001089.1:117974-140557 GCA_006783055.1 Trinorchestia longiramus
AAATACTTATAAGTAATATTTATTTACTTGAAGCAATACATTCCAACAGAATTTCACACATGTGAATCAAACGGATATGTTAGCATCAGTTACATATCTTCAGTAATATTAGCAATTTATCAGTTAGGTATGGTCCATATCCGAAATTCCTTTAAGTTTCAAATAACACAAACTATTAAACAGGTACGTATGATTAAGAAATTAGATATGGGTACTAAGAATTAAGAAGTTTTAGGAATTGCTGTAACTTCAAGCCTCGAGCTAAATAAGAAAATGACCCGAGCGAGAAATGTATAGAAAAACTTGTCTACGAGGCAACACTTGACTTGATGTTTAAGCCCTCACATCCGTCAAGCTGGTAATAACTGACCCGTAGTTGTACACAACATCCGACATACCTCTGACATAAAAATGAAGAAAGGTAAACTGGACATTTACCCCAGCATTAGTAAAAAAATAAATTCCGTTGGAAGGAAACTCCGTCTCCTGACCTGGGATTCTCGAACGTTTCTCGTAACAAGTGATAAGTTAATGAAAACCCAACGGTTACTATGGAACATTTGGAGATGATAGAAGTGCCGTTAAAAAGCCACGTCGTTAGGCGTGGAAGAGGGGATGCGAACTGCAGAGTAGCACACTTTGGAGATTGTTTGCTAGGAGAACATCACCCATTAAAAATATACGAAAATACGCTCTTTAGCTGTGGCATAGCACACCCGCTGCAATTAGAAATTGATATGCCAGCAGCAGAGGCACTCAACGTTCCTAGAAATCTTTTTTTAGCTGAACACCGCCGTGCAGTCAGACACTTTTCAAGATCAACTATATTGGCAATGATTAAAACAGGTAGCAACTTCGCAATATTGTATATTAATTTGAGTATCAACGAGTATGTGATACAGACTATAAATTTCCAACTGGTCTTCATCAAAATGAAAATTTTTAATTCAGCAAAGAAAGAATTCAAAAAATAAAACAACACACATTCTCAGTTTTAAACATTTAAACAACAAATACTAAGCAGTTATAATATGGCTCAAGATTTATCCGAGTAATTTGTCTGGTTTTCTAGACGCTGATGAAAGATTTGTTACGAAAGGACTGACATTCGAACTTGAATCAGTAAAGAGCACAAGATCTGCGTACCACGCTTCATATTTTAGACGAGTCATAAACTATCACTAGCGAAGTTATTGTTACGAGTATTTGCATGCTTACACCTTTATTTTCAAATTTATTACGTTCTACTATGGTGTTCCTCATAATAATTTATAGTTTCAGGTGAGCAGTGGCTTAAAACTCTTCCCTAACTTCTGAATTCTAAAGTGACGTGACTCATAGAGATGACGTATTCTTGCATAAAAATTTAAAGTTGTTTTTACTAACCTTAGAATAAAAATGCCTTCGAAGTATAATATAATTATCAATATATTATAATTTCGAGTAAAAACAGTCAACGTTATTGTGAGTCACTATTTTACGGACCATGAAATCGTAAAATCTCTACCAAAGATGGGAACACCACGACTGTCAGCATAGCACTCATGCGCTGAATAAGATGGATGCAGGAACCCACAACCAAACCGAAAACTTGTATCATTTCGTTCAGCTCTTCTAGCGCAAAGATTTCAAGACGTCACACCAATGTGTAACTTCGTAGCGCACGTAACTGAATACATAAAATAGGAAAACATTCATTCCAGGAACTAGACTGCCTTTGCAAGTTGATGTTGAGTGACAGGTAAATGTAAATCATTTTGCTTCATTGAACAGTTTTGGATAAAACGTCAAACATGGGAACAACCAATACGGATAATTAAAAGATGCGAGTCTGAAATTTATCTCTATTGCTTTAATAAAGATTTTTTCTTATTTCATAATCCATAAAACATGAAGTAAAACCCACCTTAACAAAGAGATTACGGAAACATTATATTCACATTACAAAATTGGAAACGTCATGCATGTACTTGAGGCTTTGCTGTGAAAGCTTCACATGACATTTTTTCTTAGTAATGGTTGAGCAAAATCGTGCCAAGGTCCAGTGAACACGGTTGAGAGAATACAGCAGTCTGTAATTTGTCTCCACATTTATTGTAGTCAAGAGACAATCTACGTATGCAAAGTAGACTTTTGCTATTTTTCTCTATTATCGCAGATAATTTTATCATCACACTCATACGAATGAAATATATATGCAGAACGTTTTGATAAGACCATTTCATACTTTCATCACAGTAACATGTACGGACCTGACAAAAACTTGGTTAGATTCATTTACTTTTTCCACACACAGCATCTCTGAAAAAAATACTTTTTCATATGATTCGACGCCACTTAATCACTATTTTACCATCTATTTTCACACAAAATATCTTACAGATTAGTCTAGTGTGCGTTCAGTTGCTTACTCCTATATTTAAGGCAACTGTGTCCATAGTGTACCCTAGAAGACACTGAAGTTGTTTTCAAATATGAACTGCATTAGGGATAAGTACTCTGAGTTTACTACGCACTTCTGTAACGCAGAATGGAACATGCAAGCATTAAACTTTTCAAGCATGCATATCGAAGCGGTAGAAAAACAACACACGTTAATGACTCGTGCGTATAAGAGGATATCCATTTCTTATAACGGAATCCTACATACAACCGGAAATACATACAATTAGAATAGAATAGAATATCGTCATTAAAACAAGCTAATTGATCAATTCTTGGCTTGCTACCCAAGTGTCATGCTGTCTGAAGTTGAAGCATCAGTCACGCACAGGTACCTCAATCACGTATAGACACATGAATCACGTACATATACCAGGAGCAAATAGTAATTACGGGCATGTTCCTCATAAGTCAAGTTATTGTGAATAGTCATTCATGTAAGTGAAAAATATACACCGATGAGGTACATGTCTAGTAAGTGACGTGACACCAACAGATGCACAATCGTCATTGGTCACAGCGGCTGTTCCAGAAGATTTAATTAAATCTGCAGCGGACCAGCAAAGTTGACGCGTGGAGAGACCTAGCAATATCTGTACATGATGACCAGTATCAGGGCTTCATGTGTAGCTTTTTGATGCATAAATAAAAGATTTGTCAATTAAGGCTTCGTTATCAACACATTTTTCCGAGTATAATTTGAGTTTACCTATCATGTGAAAGAATATGGAGAAGTCAATCATGTACAAACTAAGAACATTGCAAATATATTGGTGAAGTTGAGAAACAGGGCAGATAAAAATGCACAACTAATATTTGTTTTTTGACATTACTGGTCATAGTAAAATATGGACAAAGATTCGTTAAATTTAGCCCTTGAAATAAAAATTGTCACAAGCTCCTGTTTGCAAAACCGATTTGAGTAATAGCAGCCAACATGAAACTTTAAATAATTCTTATACCTATTCATGAGAACCGTTTGCACATAACGCTTTAACTTACTCATCCGCGCAATCACTGTTGGAAAAATTACTGAACTCATGAAATACAAATAATTCACAGAACAGCACGTACATAATCACCTGCCCCACGAAAATACGAAAAGGACCACAAAGCTCTAATTTCAACACTGTATCATTCTTGAAGTCAAAAATTTTCAGTAGCACAACATAGCATGCTTGGAATACCTTGTAGAGACTGCAATTCTTTTCAATTACTACCGAGCAAAAGTTCCAAGCCTGGCATGTCAAGGGAAATTTAAATCACGGATTCAGGAGGCCTAGCAACTATTTCTGCAGCTTTTAATTCCAAATGCCATGCATCTTTACGTGTTAAATAATTTTTCCTGCTTTACCTCAACACTGTTCAGTATAGATTTGTTATAGCGCTACATAGTCATATTTGCGAGTATGACTGTAAACTAACAGATCCACAGCTAATAAAATAATTACATACAGTAAAAGTGATAGGCGTAGAGATGTGTGACAAGTCTTTAAGAATAACTGTGGACTAAAATTATTGAAATTCGACTAAGGTTAAGATGAACGTCTTAAGCTTCTCTAAAAAACCTATATTTATAGAATATGAGCCTATATTTTGGATGAAACGTAACATTTCGAAGCATACACCTACGCATCATAAACATAGCTTATAAAATGTCCGTAAAGACTGAATAGAGGAAAAGCAATTACACAGAACTATGCTTCAAAATAATGTTCATCTGCGGCAAATGAACGAACGCCATGTAGAACATTGATTTTTACATCTATCACAACTTTTATCTAATGCCATAAAATGTATTTCTTAAAAATAAATTTGTCAAAGAAAAAAAACGGAAAGAGAACGTATAGGAGAAAATTTTCCCCTAAAAAGCGAAGAATTTTCGGAATTCGATGCGCCTGCTGCAGAGCACGGACTCGACGCGTACACAGTGGCAGGCTTAATTTTCTATGCAAAAGGGACAGTTTCATTTGAGTGAGTCTGTCCCCAGCAATAAATTTCATTTGCAGAGTCAACGCTGCGCTGTTTGGGTCATGAAATTGTTTTAGGTTCGAGCAGCTTTGATGTTGCAGACGAGCAAGCGGGCCATAGCCGCACTTTGTCCGGCCCCAGCACGCACATTTGCGACTGCGACGGCAGGGGAAAAGAATTAAAAGAAGAGAGGGAGAGGAGGGCTGGGACACTTAATCTTGGAGTTAAAGTAGCTGGGACACATGTGATTTTCGTTACTATTAATGAAAGTTCATTCCAGGCGGTGCTGCTCCACGCAAGAATGTGACAAGTTAGGTCCAATTAGCTGCAACATAAAGACACAACCTGCAGTCAAGCGTAGATTTTATTTCGAGATCGAATGCATCAGTCAATCAGCAAGCAGGGAAACAGTTCTTCTATTTAGCAGTTGAGTTTCAATATGAATACCAAATCTTTTGTATAACGTGGATGACAAAGCAAAACCTAAATGTAATTGAGGGAGAGCTGCTGCGTTTCCTTGTCAGGCTTCTCAAAAAATTCATCCATTTTACTGTGCAATTGATATCTAAAAATAACTCAGGCACGAGGTACTACGTATTGCCATACCCAGAATCAACTTTGCTTGCATTTATCCACCAGCAATGACTCTGCATAACGGTCGCAGGAGGATAAAAGTCGTAAAATTTTATTCATCCACAACTGGTTTCCGAGTCGAAGTCAAAATCACATTTGCCCTCTTGAAGTTGGAATACCTACGAGCTAGGTTATGAGTAGATTTTCAGGGGCATTTCACATTTCGATAAAATATTCAGAAGTGAAAGTCAGACACCAGACAACAATTCTCTAAGCTCGGAAGTCGAGTGGTCCGCCTCCGTAATTTGGAGACATCTCATAAGCCTGATGCAGGACCCTAAGCAACATTGACCTCCGCGTGTCTCATGAGTTTGATGAGCGTTACATTTGGTCATCGGGGGACTTCAAATCATAAAAAATATTTATAGCAAACGTTCCCAACAATAAAATTTTTTACTTATAAGTGAAGTTTGAATACTTACAAATAAAATAAAAAATGCAATGGAAGTTCAGAAATAACGTACTAATACAAAATTTTTTTTTTCGAATTTGGTAACTATAATAGAATAGAAGTTTCAGTTGAGCGAAATTATTTTAAAACCGTTTTATTTTTAGACGACATGCAAACCATTGCTAAGCTTCTGTAGGAAAAAATATTGAGCTAGATTTCTTCACGAAAATCCTTTGAAACAACAGGAAAATGTTCTCAAAACATTTCAGTAAGCCCTCTATTGCGTAAAAATATTCGTCCATTGCGATACAAAGGAAATAGAGATAAGGCTAAGAAGGAACTGTTCCCGAAACTCTACTACAGAGATCATAGTCTGTAGTTCTTTTATTGATATTTCAGTGTGTCCAAGAACAAAGACCGAACTCCCTAGCACCACAGACTGCACCGCAAGGGCACACCAGCATCACCCTATAGATCAGGAAGGTAGTTTCTCGACCAGCGCATAAATAAATGCACTTACTGCACTTACTTGTGCAGGATGAATTTCAGGAAACATGACCTACGATCGAGTGTTCGAATGTACAAAGACGAAGACTGTAGATACAGAGCTTTAACATAAAGCGCTCGATTAAACAACTACATCGCGTTACTTAAGAGTTGCACATAGACATTACATAGGGTGTCTCTTCTAATTGACAGCATTTAAAGAAATAGGTTTTCAGCGCAAGAATCTCACGTTCGCATTATTTCTATTAATCTAGTCTCACTAATGTTTAACAACGAACAAATACTTCGCAAAAAAAGGCATTCTGTACGAAACAACGCAACAGGGCTATTTTCACGGGAAGGTGGTGAGGCACTCGTTGTCATGACGACGGTGAGGACGCTACTTCACTGAGCTCTCTAACATCTGAACGAGCATGTCTCGTTGTAGGCATTTCCTGCAGCGGTGGTCATTCCAGGAAAGCAGGAGGGGTGAGAGGAGAGGTGAACGTAGAATTTCGAAACACTTTTAGAGTCTTGAGTGAGAGTTCATTAGCTGTAACGGGAAGGGCTGTAGAAATTACTCAAATAATCAGAAATTTTGCTTTCAGTTGAAAAAACTGGAGAAACAGCAGCTCGTAAAAAGTACAAGTTATGATCACGAGTAACAGAGCATTGCTTCATTGACTCTTTCACGAGCGAATTTTTTAAGGACAAAAATACTCAATGTGATCTATTTTTATCATTAATTTTGTTATTATAATATTTACATTATTTTTGAAGAGATTACACATTTTTGCCTGTCGCCAAGAACAACAGCATTTCTGTAAGTGGTTCATATTTTGCACCACCATGAATTAAATACGACACGTGAGGTTATTTATATTTTGCACCACCATGCATGAAACACGACACATTAGGTGGTATCATATTTTGCACCACCATGCATGAAACATGGCACGTTAAGTGATCTGTATTTTGCACCACCATGCATGAAACATGGCACATGAGGTGGTCTATATTTTGCACCACCATACTTGAAATAGTCAAACAATTGCACATGCCGTCCATAAACACCCGTGATGTAAGTCCCGTGAGTTGATTTACGAACTATTGTTAGAACATGCGAGCTGTTTACAATATCAATCGTTCCCTTCATCTTCCTACCTAACACACTGAACATAACAAATTTTTATAACAAATTAATATTGCGATACATAACACATGATATGATCTTTGCATAATATAAAACATAGCACATCAATCTTCAACATCACGCCATCCGAAATACTTTATTCTTCAGTGATTAAGAATTTTTACTCAAAGTAACTGACCAGATAAACGTGTTCCACCCGAACAATGAACATAAACATTCAGATTTTACCGGTATTTGAAGCTAAGGAAAATTGTTAAACGCACCTGTGTTTATAACAAAATGAACACAAAATAAGACTACAATAACTTTCGATGGTGGTTTCTGAAATTATATTTTAATTACTACTTTCTGTACTTTAATGCTATTAAACTGTGTGCATACTGTAACAATCTTACTTGGGAACTGCCGTATGAGTTTAATAATTTCTGATAAGATATTACGTAAAATAACAAATCATTTTATCATCAATGTTTATCCTGAGCACTGCATATTTACAGTTTAGTTAACCATAAAAATGCAGTTCCTATAATACATAAAAAAATTTAAGTTCGCAACATAAATTATGAATATGACACTTTATTCATTTTCAACAACAACAACACTCACACTTCAGAAGTTTTGAGCTCGTGCCTCTGTAGCGTGAGGTTTTCCGTAAATTAAGCAGAAGCGAGAGAAACATAAATTATTACAGAGTCTAGGCCGTCATGAAATGCGAGTCCGCTTTCGCTTGACAGGTCGCGTAATTTCGAAAAAAGAATTTATATCCTCGTAGAGAAGAGATGAAAAACGGATTAAAATAAACACACATGTAAAATTTATTTTATTCCTACAATAAACTTATCTGCCGGTACTCATATGCTAACACCTACCTCGTAAACAGATTATAGTAGTTATTTTTACGAAATTGCACTGCTGATCTCATCACAACGCAGAATTTTTAATTCGCCTAAGAATGTAAAATGAAGCACAACATTACGAACATCGCAGCTCATCCATCAACGTTTCCCACCATTACCCATTGCTCAACCCCCAGTTACATTTGAACACCGAGCTTGATGTATAAATAATTTTATTAAGCATTGAATATAACCGCGCTACTTCAAACAGTTTCTAGCAAGCGCCCACAAAGCATATTTTTGCATCAAACCAAGTTTGTCATTGCTGTAATTGAAGACATCATGCATACAGTAATGTCAGAACTTGCAGAGAAGCATCATGCGTAACGATGAAGCGAAAATCAATTCATCAAAACTATAACGATAACCTTGACAGGAAAGAAATGACCTGGAAATAAATAACCAGCAGTTCGATTATGAAAATTTAAGTGCACTTTTGAAAGAACAAGATGAACGAAACGAATTATTCGTTTTTATTTTATAGCGTTATTTGTAAAGTAAGGATTTTTTCTTGTAAATTTCAATACAAGAGAAGTGAATTCATAATAGTAAGAAGAAATGTACCATGGTAGTCCGTAAATATTCGTTAACCCATCTCTAACATTCAATTACATTGGCTAATTTGAAACTTTAAAACAAAATGGTTATAAGCAAAGTACAATTGTAAAGCTCACTTTGAGGTACTACCAAGACGAAGGGAGATGTGATTACTTCACCGACGAACAAGCATTATACATCTTACATGTTTACTCTATCTATTACAGCCTACTTCATCTATAGCAGTTTACCAAGCTAATTAAAAATCTGAAACTCGTTTTGCTCCATCATGTCAGGTCATGATAATATCACGTTATGTTTTGATAAATCAATATTTATTGTGTATTAAACCTTCAGTTAGATGATATTATTTACGTGCCATGTGACGCATATGCACTATTTTCTTAGCTAGAGCTATGTTCATTAGTATTCCATGTAGCAACGAGTGTTTGGGTGCAACTTGTGTGCGTGAATTGTTTGCTTTGATACAATATTAAGGATATGAAAATGGTTCGATATTGTATATCTCACAAACGTTGAATGATAGACAATTGATTTGTATCATCTACCTATATAATCGACCATGTATCTCCCTCTCTCTCTCTGTATCTGTGTGTGTCCGTCCCATTAGTTTCTATCTATTACTGAAGAAAAATTATTGAACTGAAATCAGAATGGGTATGCATGTATTACAACTATTGTATTGTGGATACCAAAGGCACCGGATCACTATAAAACACGCCATTTGTTCCGCTATTAACTTTCCTCTCTTACACGGCCATGTTATCGTTAGGTAAGATGCAAAATGAAAGTTCTGTTTAAATTCAAGAAAAATATTCTGATTCTGATGGCCCCACGGGCAAAACTGAAAAATGTATTTATTTCATATATCCTTGATTTTCTTACTTTTGAAGCAAGGAATTTTAACGGGTACTATCTGGGATACGTTATCTTTACATAAGATGCAGAATGCAAGTCCTGTATATGTTAATGAAAAGTATTCATTTAAAAGACAATAATTCGTCGCAAATCTTCAATGCATTTATCTTTATAATAATTTCAAAGTAGTCAAATCTAAATTGTGGAATTTCCACGGGAACTGGCTAGTGTGAATAGAATGGAATACATAGAATATGGGCAACAAGAACAAGCCCTTTTGGTCCATTCTTGCGCTGCTACCAAGGACTACTATAAGGTTATAGTAGTCCTTGGCTGCTACCTAAGTCCCATGGCGTCTAGCGTAAAGGCATCAATCCTGCACATGTATCTCAATGTACATAAATATTTCATTCGCATGCGTACACTTCAGTAAATTACAAGCACTTCCGTAACGCAAACATACACAGGCCCAGAGTTAAGAATAACATGGAATTAGAACTTTACAGAATTGGGGGTTCCTTTCGCAAAATTTATAGAGACAATTATAGAACGTGTTCACAGTGCCAGCAGAGACGATATTTTCGAGTAACTGATTCCAGGCTCTTCTGATTTTGACTGGAAAGAAGATGAATTAACATCCTGCAATTGTTTTAGAACGCGTTTTGGATATAAAGATATCGGCCGAAATTTGTTTTTGTGCATTAGAGCTTCTTTTCAATTAAACAACCAGAAATCAGCACTGGGCGGAAAAATTCGTGCAATAGTAAAAAAATAACAGTTATAAATTCCTACATTCGCTTTATTGTACAATCAATAGTATAATAAGCATATTTAAAAATACAATGCTGAAATTTTGCAAGAAGTTAAACCAAATTAGGGTTATGTTTAGTTGATGCAACTATGTAAACACCAACAAAATATTACTATCCCCTACTCCATTGACATAACACTACAGAAAACGTTTGTTCCGAGAATTTTCATCATTACGCATGACGAGTAAGGTGGCACAGGAAATGCAGACCAGCCAACTTCAAATCAAGTTTCCTTCTCATTCGAGGACCTTGGCTTGGCGCTAATACTAACTTTTGGTGAGAGTGACTGCCTGCTTAGGTATGCATGTTACACTTTCTACCAAATGGCAGTTTGAAACAAATACACTTCAAGCTTTTTGCGATTCCCTGCACGCAAGGTAATACAATTGAAATTAAATTTTGTAGCATCATCATCACCCAGAAACTGTTTCAGTTCGCGCGGATGGTGAAATGTTACTTGCAAGGCCTCCGTTCTACGAAAAGTCGCATGCCACATTGCCATGATGCACCGAGAATGTATGTATGGTACAACAACCTCCTTCATAGCACAGTTACAAAAATTACAAAGACACTACTCAGACCTGTTAGAAAATATTAGATATTACCGAAATATTTGGTCAAAATGAAATCAAGCGTTCATTAACTTTTCTCCATAAAGATCATTTCCTAGCTTTGCAAGCGTCTAGAAGAGCTTATCCAATTAAAATTCATGAAGCCAGATCAGTGCCCCCGTACAAAATAAAGTCAACACGCCCAAGTCTGTGCACCCGACAGCATGAGGCAACTCTGTTACCATGACGATGCCGCTCCTACAACACTCCTTCGAGACGCTCTCTCTCTCCAGCACAACCATTATGTTTGCATCGATTTCAGGCACGTATAATTGCAATGTGAGATGCTACGAAGCTCAGTCCCCCGACCATGCACACTGACGAGTAGTGATATTTAAAGTATGAATTACTTCAATGCTGCGAGCACTCAGTCACCAAGAGGTCGATTTATTGGATGACCCAGCAGACAGACCAGTGATGCAGTGCTCATGATGAAGTCAATTCTCTGTGGAGTTTAAGTCATTGAATAACAGTCAACATGCTGAATGGGCAATAGTTTGTTAATTGGAAAGAGCTAGAAAAAAAAGTGTGAACAGAACCCTGAACATTTAGTTATTCGTAGTAAACATTATTTCATCGACCAGAAGTACGCGTAGAAGCTGCAAAATCGATAAGTAAATTAAACATGATCTGAAGATAACCGCATACTACGTAAAACTGCGTCCATCCTACAATTAAACTCTAATATATCGTTATCGCTCTCATGAGTCTTAAAAACTTAAATTTAGACGGAAAACCCGCGCACAATCTTTGACCATGTGCGTATAATAACAACTAAGCACAAAATATCGGGCAATGATCATAATTATTAATGCTCTCAATATTATTATTATTATTTTTATATTGTTAAGTTTTCTATTTTCTGCTCACCAAGTGGGCAGAGACACTATTAAATTAAGTTATTGACACGCA
Organism: Trinorchestia longiramus; assembly: GCA_006783055.1. Taxonomy (NCBI): domain Eukaryota; kingdom Metazoa; phylum Arthropoda; class Malacostraca; order Amphipoda; family Talitridae; genus Trinorchestia; species Trinorchestia longiramus. The sequence continues at coordinate 129,698 of VCRD01001089.1, forward strand.
TGAAAGCATGATCGATTTCCTTGCTCCGGTGAAACGAATTATCTACGGTATACCAGATAGCAGATGAAATGTCTAGAGCTTCTACAAAGGACAATATAACTTTGAAAGCGAGAGAAGGTATGCTGACATCAAAATACTGCAATGGCAAGTTATCCCGAACGAAGCTCGAAAATTTAACCTACAACGAAAAGCACCTAATCCCGTCTCCAGCCCGAGCAAAACAAGTACTCACGTCTGCTCTACTGTATGACTGACCAGCTCCAGAGCATCATTTGCAGTATTTTCAGTATATATGATACACTTTCATTGAGGTAAATGCGCTAACTTGCGCCCGACTACTGTACGTTAGATCTGTTCAATCAACTCTAATAACCTGTCTGTCTGAGAAGCATTCACCTGAGCAGCGTCAGAGAAAATATCACTTGCATCCTGTGAATTTAACTGAAAATTACAAAATATCTAGAAAAGTTATGCATGTAAATTATATTGAAGTAATCCATCCTTGCCTAATCTGCTCGTTTAATTATTTGGTCGGTAGATGAGCTAGCATTAGTATTGTAGAGTTGAATACTTGCAATAACTCAGTGTACTGAAGTATTGAACACAAAATCTGCTAGCAATCGTGAAAGGACAACATTTTCGCACACATGAATTTCAAGTATCTCAACGGTACATTTCTTGTGGATTTACATTATCCCATCGACGAACTGTTCACTTGACTCTAGTTACTACCTTAACACGTTGACTCCGATTGCCTGATTGGTGTAAAACTTCACTTTGTACCCATAGTCACTAGAAGGATCTGAAAAATATACAGAACCTAACCCAAGTGGTACACATATATACCACTTCGGAGTCAACGTGTTAACCCTTTCGCTGCGGAGCTCTGTGAGCCTGCAACTATTTCATGACTGAGGATTTCAGACACCCGCAGCGAAATGTTTAATTAGGCAACTGGCATTTGAGAAAGGTTTTATATCTGTATTTCCCATCGATGTGTATGATTGTTACATCGACCAGTTTAGAGTACGAAAGCCTACATATTTCAACTCCGTACTTTCAGCCTGCTTCTTTATACAATGTGTATTAAAAATCGGTCTACTCAAGAAATTGTTGGCTAATATACGCAGCTTGTACACCAACACATAAAACGTACCTACAACAAGCGTCGAGATGGCAGCGTTTCTACCCTCGAGATGGAGACCAAAATAAAGCTGATTATCTTGGCCGTGCTTCCCCGTAGCATCAGTGGGATCAGTACTGTAGGTTAATGAGGTGGAGGAGGGTCCAGGCGTGGGACTGTTATTTCGGTAGGTAGGCAGCGGTTGCTAGGGACGCGTTGCTAGGGTTAGCACAGACGCAGCCAGCCCAAGTTACTGTTCACGTTTAGATAGAGCATTGTAAGCTCATTTCTGTCCCTCTGGCAGTAAATAGGGCTATCATAAATGAATGAGTTCTTTGTAATACAGCTGGAATTTCAAAGAAATGTCATTGAAAAAAGGGAGAAAATAAACTCACTTCGAGCTCCCAAAACATCGAAAAACAAAAGTTAAATGCAGTGGGTACAAAGCACTGACAGAAATGAAGCGATTTTTTTATAAGAATAAGAATAAAAAATGAGTGGACTATGAAAGGAAAAATTTAAAGAAATGAAGTACCATGCATTGAAATACACTGGTCATCGCCCAATATTAATTACAAAATTGAGCTCCGACAAGAATTATTATTGAACGATAGACGCAACTCAGAATTTAGATATGAGCTGTACATGATTCCTTCAACTAAATAAGATCAAGACCAGTAAATTTTTTAGAACGTTCAACCCAATGTGTTCAACATTTCCCATGATGCCCTCATAAAAAGCGTAAAAAGACGAAACGAAACTATTATGCATTAAATTAAGTTTTAATGAATTAGAAACATTCTGTAACATGGGGCTGAGTTAATGAAAACAGTAACATCTTTAACAAGTCCTGTCGTCCCGAGCCAACTGTCGTATCACATTGTTTTGTCTTCTGAATTTTTGCGCAAGAATGTTAGTTGTACAATTCAAAACGACGCTCACAAATATAATACAAGAATTTCAAGGATTTCACATTTTAAAGCTGGGAACCTTTTCACGAGAGGTTTACTGCTTTAAAAAACATTTCTGTCGCGCACTGAGAACGAAACAAGACGTTTTTATTAAAATAGAGCAAGGTTTCCGATAATAATACCATGTGTTTTCATTCACGAAGCGGTTTCCTAATTTTTTACTCTATTTCTTTTCCTGATGAAATTTACAGCTATAACACTAAGAAAGCACAATTTTGCATCATAGTCTGAAGAAGTCGTCAGTTTACGTTTTCAGAACTGAATTAGGGATGGAAACCAGTAAGAAAATCAGGTATCCTTCAGCTTTCTATCCAAAGCAAATATTAATATTTTACGACACATTTCAATCTTTATACATTATCGTAAGAAGAAATATATGAAGAAATATAACACTTAATACTCAACGAGATGAAATCTCACAGCAGAAGATAAAACCTTGAAGCAGTCAGTTACCTCGCCGACTTTCTTTTCTATTTTAATCATAAGCAACAAAAAGTTTCGCATTACGTGGAATTTAAGATTTCTGTCTTGTTTCGACTAAAATACATTGGAACATGGTATGTTATACTAACTTGCAATAATGTACGATTCTAATATTCTGCAGAACAAATGAACAAGCACGAGTTAGTAAAAAATACATAAAATCTAAAATAATAAAAACTTGAAACACCCGGGATGTCTGAGCATTTTAAGAGATTAGAAGAAAAAAAATTAAGGCATAGTTTTTTCTTACGAGTTTAAATAAGCCACATTGTAGGCCACTTTATAAAACTATGTTATTTCAGCTTGATCCAATCGATAAATCTCATGCTCAACTAAAATAACGCTAGGATTTTTTGGTTAATAGATCGCCCATCAAGTTCCCCCCCTAACCAAAGCTGTTGAATAACTAATACAAACACTACATCAGAGAAAGACTACAACGGGGTGATGCTGAATGTTTTGACGATTTGAATTGATTTTCGATTTGAAATGATTCGATCAACGTCGATGAGTAATATTAATTTCAATCGGTAGCACATTTGTGGTTCGTGTGTCTATGAACACATTTCTTATGTATTAGGTAGAAGAGAATTCGAAACTACATTAAAATATTACGGATAATAAATAACTCAGTTTGAAGCCTATCCAGTCACAGGGATGTTCGGACAATCCTGACTTCATAGTTTTTTGCGCTGTAGGATTTCATACGGCTTTTAGTGGTCGATAAGGGCAGGCTAATCAGGAGAGTGAGACGGGCAGCTCTTATCGCTGGAGTTCGTCTAAAAATATGGGCTCTGCTTTCCAAACTTGGAAGAGATTGGCAACCGAGGTTGAACGTACGAAATATGAACGTTAAGAAGGATATTGCAGTCGATTTTACTTTAGAAAGCAAACCAAAATTAATGTTAGAAACTTGATCCGCTATTGTGCAACTAATCAGTGTAACCCAGTTTCCAAGTTAAAGAACTTATGAAACTGAGGATGAGTCTGCAATACACGGACACTACAGACACTGAGGGAGATACCAGTGTTCAGATATCAAATATCCCTTGAGTAAGAATATATGTAGGAGCGGGTGCTAAGAAATAAGGGCACAAATGCTTGCACTTCATGGGATGTACAAATTAGACACACACTTTACAAACATAGATGTGAATAAAGTAAGTACTCTAAGCGGCATGCTAATTATACAAAATATTTGGCTGAACGCACGATAAAACCAAATAAAACTTACAGAACAGTACACAATTGCCAACTGAACAAATATTTCGTCTACGTAAATGGAAATTAAATAAATATTTCCATTACAAGGTATACTGTGACGCAAATAAGCAAATTCAATCCAGCAGTTGGAACTGCTAGAACAAGATCAATTAAAATTGTATTACCATAAAAGCGTAGTAAAATATTTGTGCGTGTATTACTAATAAAAGTGCGTTCTCAGCTGCGTAACAGAAATTGAATCGACAGTAGGCAACCGATTCATCTAGACACTAAAAGCATTTTAGCCGAAGAGGAAGCACTTCTTCAGTGTTGCATACTTCTTTAACGAGAAACAATTTTTGCTTGTAAGCATCAAATAGATGCACGATATTAACAACACATCCACTCCTTCAGCAATACATGTTTTATTACAGTACAGCTCGTACCAACAAGGACGTGCGGTGTTGTAGCGTTCTCTACAACGGTAGTTCTCAAACTCTTCGATGTGGCGTAACAGCAGTTTATTTCCAATGTGCCCAGGACCAGTAATATTTGTTAGCCCTATTAATTTACATCGGAAATAATACTGATAGCTGATGGCTCGCAAACCGGCACCAGTCCGCGGACCACCACTTGGGTAGCACTGCTCTATAACAAGAGCTTCAATAATGAGAATAAGTGTGTATTCCTCAGGCACGCGTTATTGCTACTATGTCCACTTCTTGAGATGTAAGCGTAGCAAACTGTGTCTCAGTTTCCGACTAAACAGATCAAGCTCACAGCTCGTTTGATGAGAGACACAAAAAATCGAGAATTGCGTTCATAAGTGCGTCGGCAAGCACGGTCCATCACGGAGGCTATTGACTTCTGGACTTTATTGCCTCGGAACGAGCATCAAAGCTTTCCTTGCTGTCTCCACCATAGATGTCAGCACTGACAGCTATGCCGTGAATCCCTTCTTAATATAGATCATGTTTCTTACTCCCATTGAAGAGTACGGTGTAAAAAACAGAAGGCCTATTTTGAGTATGATGGTAGTTTTTACGGGAGGGGGGTGGTTACGCATAGAGGATGGAAAACAAGCCTGAATACAAATAAAAAAGCTCAAGTTTGATCTGAAACATCACACGTCCGAGCGGTCAAAACAGAGAAAACTCGTACGTTCAAGTACAGGGTGCAGAAGAAAAAGAAGTTTCTTTAAAAAAAGGAAGTTGTGCTGCCGCACCCTGTAGATGACACTTCATACATATTAAAAGAGCCTTAATTTTAAGATGCAAGGAGTTCAACACTTCATTTAGAAATGACCGAGAGCTCGAATAGTATGTGCACAATGCATGAACATACGCAAGGCCATACTTTTAGGCAGTTCCAGAGCCCATATTTTAAAGCATACGTTCATTCAGGAGCAATTTATCTCCAAACTTCTTTCTCTCCGCAGATTTTGATGCTTTCCCGGTTGATAATTGAGGTTTTAAACGCAGTCATTGGCAGCACTGAAATGGATCGAGGGCAATTCTGCGGTCGGAGACTGGCAGCATTTTAATTGACAATATTTACATAAAAAGTGAACGTTTATCTTCGGAAACAGCAGTTTTTCGGGCTGAAAAAAGCATTCGTAATCTGAAGCACATGTTGAAGACGCGACATAATTTAAATCAAATACATTCATTGAGGTGTGGTGACAAAAGTTACGAAATTATTTCAATGGAGATATCTCGAACAAGTGCAATAATATTCAAGTCATAGTCAACTATTTAACCCGTCCCTTATTGAAATTAATGTCACTAAAGCAATAATGTTGAAACAATTCATTGAAACGATATCATGAACAGAGAGAAATTTTACTTCACCATTTATGATAGATGAACGAGTTCATGCGTAAAATTTGTGGTTGCGGCTGAAACATCCGTGATCACTGCAGAAAACCGAAAAATTCGCACCCATGACAAAAATTATACTAACATCGGTTTAATTTCACTATCAGGGTTAAAAACTGCATCATCTCAACTATGACAATGTAAATAGTGAAATAAGGTGCATCGGAAGCGCATGCAAATGTAGACAAGATGCAGAAACGTAGATACTCCTGCTCCTATAACTAGACGAGATGCAAGTGTATCGATCACTGCCGTCGTAGGGAAAATGACGGTAATTACAATTAATTGAAGTATTAGAGACTCTGTATCATCTCAAAACTGAGATGATGCAGTTTTGAAGTATTAAAGTATAAGAAACTCTGTCTGTAACTATAGGGTGGGCCATAAGAAAAGTACCTCTGCGGATGCAGGATTGCCGGTAGCACTGCTACTGGTACTCTCGACGTATGAGTGCTGCTAGCGTAGCAGTGACAATCCTGCATTAGTAGAGGTCCCTTACTTATGACCTACCCTGTACAACCGTTCAGACTTCAAAACTAGACCTAGAATAGTCTCGCGCAGCAAGGAATGCTGGACACTGTTTCAATAGTTTTATGAACTCAACGTATTGAAAAGTCAGGTATACTGACGAAGACAGACAAAATCGACATGCCCCCAGATAGAGCTTTAGAATCCTACCAAAAGCGCTCTAAGATTAGTTTCAACCATTTCGATCCAGCTTTTGCTCTCTGTTGGGACATATACTCGTACATGTGTCCCGAAAGGATCGAAAGGGTTAAGACAAGCAACCTCCCCCCTTCCCTCCTCGCCCCCTCATAAGGCGGAGGAAATTCGATTGATGCAACCATGACACAAGTGGAATTCGATTAAAGCGATCAACACAGGAGCAAAATTTGATTTAACCGGCTAAAGTGAAATTCAACATGCGAGACCTCGGACAGAAATGTGCTTAATAAAAACGACCATAATAACAGCGATAATTGATACTAGTGAATACGACATGAGAGAAACTCGATGTAAGTAATCATAAATTAGCAATCATTTGATCACAACAAGCAAGTCAAAATCGAATTCGATTTATGCAAGTAGCCAATTCCACTATATAATAATAGACAGTTCGTTGCTTACTTGCTTAGTTGGTCCGTCTCTCTGACATGCTCTAAGGATTTAGATAGAAGAAAATTCGTCTACTGAATAACAAAATGAGATTTCATGAAATTTTATCCCTGAATTACGATGGCAAACATAGTTTCTGGAATATATGCTCGAAAGTCAAAATATTGCATGCTGAAATAAACTGTTTATTTTATGCTAAGTATTGACTTCTCACTGGAACGTGTAAACATGTATTGTAAGCTTTGAATTGGAGACACCAAAGGCACATTCTTCAATGTGGAAACTCCTTCGCAAAGCACGCGTCCACTGTCGGATCAAACGAAGAAATTCAGTAAAAAAAACACGTGAACTTTTTCATATGTGGGTCTACTAGTCTATCTAAAAAGTTCAGTTCATTATTAATCATGAAGAATAAAGTGAAATAATTTTGATCAACGCTATTAAAGCGAAAGCTCAGTACAGGCAAGAAAGCTACGACGCGTTTCCTGAAACACAAGTAAAATCGTTAAAACATGTTCGCAAAACTATTCCAGTTTATGGGTTAAAATTTTGAATAAGAGGCTACAGGTTGCAATATACAGTATATGACGTGACAAAAAGTTTGTTGTGTCGCTGATAGTGATTAATGTGACCTAGTTTGTAGTGTTGCAGACAACGTGCTGCATTGATTAAGTTTGTTGCGTTAAGCCAAGGCTATAGCTCCATAATGCGCTTTGTTGCAGTTAGCAGTGCCATACAAAAAATAAGATGCACTACACACTTTTTTGCAATGATACAGGTGAAGAATACAGATACAGATAATTAACAATGATAAGACAATACGTGCCGTTACTGGTAATTGCGCTACGATACACCTGGGATACACACCTGAGGTACATGTACCCCTAGCAGTACATTTGCTTATCCAAAGAGGTACATGTAGTGTTAGTTTATAGTTCCTAAAAGCCAGATGTTCTATGAAAAATTTAGTGAAATTTTATTTTTCTCCTCACATTTTTGTGATAAAAATTCAGGGGTACATGCTCATATGTCTAGATACTGAAGGGGTACAAGGTCACAGAAAGGTTGGGAATCGTTGTTATAGACAATGCTCAGCGTCACAAACAAACAATATTTTGCCGTACATTGTGTAGCAGTACAGACAATATGTTAAAGTACAGAGAATATACTGCAGCACAGACAATGTGTTGCAGTACAGGCGTGTTGAGTACAGTACAGACAGCGTGTTGTAGAACAGAGTGTTACAGTACAGACAGTGTGTAGGAGTACACAGAATGTGTTACAGTACAGACAGTGTGTAAGAGTATAGAGAATGTGTTACAGTACAGACAATGTGTAGGAGTACAGAGAATGTGTTACTGTACAGACAATGCGTAGGAGTACAGACAGTGTGTTGCAGAACAGAGTGTGTTGCAGTACAGAAAGTAAATTGCAATATAGGTTTCTTGCAGTACAAGCACAGTGTTATGAAGAAACCATGTCCAGCGTTACAGAGTATTATTCACAGATGGTACCATGAGCAAGGGACGCCATCACCATGGCAACCGCCAGCTCCAGAACACGCTTTGCAGAGTCGCTCTCTGATTGGTCAATTTTTCCAAGCCGCTCGATTAGTCTAACCATTAGTAAGGTGTACGCGTTTATTCTTTATATTAAGGCAAACAATGTAATGCAGTAAAACATACAAGGTATACGCACATCAACGAACACGTAATGAAGAAAAACATACACGGGACTTGCGTTGTTAGTGAAGAACATAGCAGCTGGGTAAGTTACGTGTAGCCGTAATCTAAACTGGACTACGCTTTAAATGGTGTCTGAATTTTACGTGTTTTAAACCGATAAAAGAATAGATTATAATTGGCTTGGTGTCGTCGATTTCATCACTGATGCTTTCTGAAGCAAGGATTTCTACTGAGAAAACTGCTAACTATGTTTCAGGAAATATTTAATTTCCCACGCAGTCATAGAAAAAATCTTCGCTCAGTATCCGCCCATACGATGTTATGTCATTGAATGGAAGTATATTTTCAAAACAATCTAGTTATACTATCGATTAATATAAGCTAAGAAAATCAAGCATACATATGTCACAATTCCTCTACGAAAGATTGCTTTCAGTGCACAGAATGCTTCACTTGTACCGCTATATTTGGTCCATAGAAAAAATTATGAGCAAAAAGACAAGAAATGGGCCCAGAGCGTCATCAGTGATGTCACCGACTTTCATTTCCCCTACGAATTTACACGAAATGAGCTGTGTTTCAGGAGAAAATATTATGTACATTGATTGCTAATTCAAAAACGATGCTTCTGTTCTAAGAAAATCACACAAAACCAGCTTCCTTTACCAGTATCTAAACTTTTCGCAAGCAGCTGAAAAATTTTATTTTTAGCTTGAGAGCTAGGATTGCCTGGAGATCAGAACCGCAAGTGCACTCCTGACAAGTTACGTTGTAAACGAATGATAAAATCACATTGTTCTTGTAAGCAATGAAACATGGGATCTTCAGGGTGCAAGTAACAAGTATTTATGGCACTCGCGAGACAGCAGTCGACATTGCCCTCCATCTGTGAGAGCAAGCAGCACTTCAAGACACATACATGCCTGTCAAATGTGGGCCCCACGTACTACGAGAATGCTGGATCTACAGCGCTGCCTTCACACTACGTGCTTTTGAAAGGAACAACTTTCCATTTAAGAAGAAAAAGAGAATTATATGCTTGTATAATAGACATTGTATCTCCACCTCCGTTTCTCTCTCTCTATCTTTGTGTGTCCGTCCCATTTCTTCCTAGCTATTACTGAAGAAAAATTATTAAAGTGAAATCAGAACGGGTATAGATGTATTCTAAGCATTGTATTGTGGACACCAAAGGCGCTGAAGTAATATAAAATACGCCATAGCCTTTTTTCTCCTACACGGCCATATTATTGGTAGATAAGATACAAAATAGAAGTTCTGTTTACTGTATATTTATGAAAAATATTCATTTAAAACACACTAATTCGTCGTAAATTTTTAATAAATTCGTTTTTATAATAATTTCAAATTAGCCAAATCGAAACCATGGAATATCCATGGGAACGATCTAATTTATTCTATACACTACATTTTTCGATACCTATCGTAGCTTTAATCCTTCTACCCAATTTATAAAACGAGAAAGCCATGAAAGAAAGTTATCATTGGACTTAAAGTGACTCCCATACTCCATTATCGGCATGATACTACAGTTTGGGCCATAAGTAAGGTACCTCTCTATGTCGGTAGTACTGGTACGCTGGCAGCACTGATAAGATTCATTGCTATAATTAGAATTGTTTTATAATTGTTTTTAAAAAATACCTTTAGTTATGACCTCCCTTTGTATAAAGGATGGGTTTAATTTACATCGGACTCATACAGACATTTCGTCACCTGAAGCATCTGAACAATTTATCATAAAAAGGGGAGAAAATTTCAAATCGATTTGTTCTCCGACTGTACTACGGAACACAAAGGAATTTTCTTACTAAATATATCAGCTTAACAATCAAATATTTATCCCATAACAGGTCATATTTAGTGTAAAATCGAAAGCTTAAACTGCAGTTTAACGGACGGAAAGTATTCAGTATTCAGACAATTAGGAAACTCTCAACACCATAAGGAAAGAAGAAGGTTTCACACAAATCATTGACAGTTCATTGAAGTGACCGAGATTTTGCGACGCTGACCACACAGCGACCACTGAGTTGTCACAGCATTGGTGCTGGACTCAAAGAAGACTCTTTCTCGCTTGACAAAGTGTGACAAATTACCGTGGATCTTGATACAAACTTGGGCCTACCTGTCGAAATGCCTTACAAATGGTGACAGACGAGCAGCGAGTGTTCAGCGTAATGGAGGCCCAGATGCTGCCTCGGATTGGTGGCGTTGGCGGTGGTGATAAGCCGAGTATATGGGTGGTGAAATGGAGGAGCAGTTGATCGAGTTGATGGGTAGTGCAGTGGCGGGGTGACAGGGGAAGTGATCGCAGTGATGGGTAGTGCAGTAGCGGGGTGACGGGATGAGTGATCGCAGTGATGGGTAGTGCAGTAGCG
>VCRD01001089.1:140763-150806 GCA_006783055.1 Trinorchestia longiramus
GGGTGACAGAAGTGATCGCAGTGATGGGTGGCGGGGTGACAAAAGTGATTGCAGTGATGGGTGGTGGGGTAATGGGGAAAGTGATCACAGTGATGGGTGGCGGGGTGACAGAAATGATCGCAGTGACGGGTGGTGTGGTGGCGGGTGACAGGTTGTCGCATTATTGCAGATGAGAGAAGACGGTCTTCACTTAAGGAGTTGTGGTCATAATGAGAACAGGCTGCTGATGGTGAAGCGGAAACAATTAAAGTGACATTTATTTAGGATAAATTCATGCTAGTGACGGCAGAGATGCAATTATTATGGGGTCTTTACGAATTATCTAGTATTAACATGAAATAGCCAACCAATGACAGCGAAAGAAGAACGAACTAAAAATAAAAGAAAATGTTGAGCAAAAACTCAATGTTTTTTAGAAGAATCTAAAGAATATTTTAAAGCTTTGGATGAAAATAAAGACTTGAATAGCTATGATTACAAGAAAATCGGCAAAGAAAAATAGAAAATGGTGATCAACCTTTTTTAACTTCAAATGAATTTGATTTGATGATGTGATGTAATTGATGAACACTGACGGGTGCCAACGTACATATATACATTAATAAGTATATGCATATACATTTTAACTGATTTAACACTACTCTAATGACGCAGAAGTGTCCCGTTTAAATGCGATCTACAACAAATACCCAAATATTTACCGTAACCACTACTTATTTGAAGCCCGTTTCTTGCACGGCATATAATGTATATTTTGCTATTATCCTAAGCACAAGAAAGTAGTTTGATAAAATTGCAAAGTAAATATAAAGAAGTTTTCATTTCACAAATTTTCTGAACTTTCATTTTTGATAATAGTTCAACGGTCTCTAAAGAGAATATCGGTCTTTTCTCCCCTGATAGTGCTAATAGCAAAAATATATGCAGACATGTCGATGTCAACATTTCAATCCCTTTTCAATGAACATTTACAAAATAATTAAACGCTAAAATTATAAAATTCTTATTTTTCATGCATATAACACTCCATTACGCTGAAATGGAGGTCTAGTCCCCGATTCTGTTTTACAGCACTACATGCCCAAAATTTACGCTCCAAGCTCTGATTAAAAGACTACGGTTCACATGTGTATGGATTTCAGCCCGACTTTATGGTAAAGTTTTAGACTCCTACGTGATAAGTATGATTTCTCCGCAATCAAAAGCTAGTTCTGGCATATATATTAAAGCTAGTTCTGGCATATATATTATTCAACGTCGAACCATATCAATTGACATCAAAATGCAGTGATTCACACTCTACCACTCGGATTATCTATTTTTTTGGTAGCCTGGCAATTTTTCGTGGTTTCAGGTAGGACTTTCCGCAGTATAAAATAAAAACTTCGATTTATAACACAAGTCTTGAATCAAAAATGAGCTCATCCAGACGAGAATTTTGTAGAAGATTCAGTTGACAAGAAACTTAAATAATTCATGTAGCATCAGGTTTGCGCCTAGTCTACTTTCATTTCAGCTACAACCAATAAAGCAAACACACAATACAATATCTATATAAAAAAATAAAAATATAAAGGCGGAAATGAGAGGAAAATATACAGTTGATACATATGGGATAGCAATTGAGAAGAACTAAGAACAACAAAAACTTTGGAAGTGTTGGTAACAGCAAGCGAAAAAAATGGACGACAATAATCAGAGGAAGCTAAAGAGAATAATGAGAATTTTAGGAAAACTTTATAATAAAACAATAACATCAGATGGAAATTAAGCCCAAAGAAGAGACTAAACAATAGCTAAAAGCAGAAGTACATGGGGCAAAGCAACAGTTAAAAACGAAATGAATAAAATCAGGGAGAAATAACAATACGAATAGAACACGAAGTCCAATGAAGACTGATGGCGTTGTAATGATACAATTGGAGTGGATAGAAACACAGTGAGCACCATACGCATATTATTGTAGCTAGGACCTTGCTAAACAATTTAATAAGTAGAAAAAGGTACAAGGAGGAAGTGAGAAACATAAAAAGTATACAGTGAAACATACAATATCGGAAGAGCATGAGACGATACGCAAGAAATAGAAACAGGAATGTGTTAAAACTTTACAATTCATATTTAAGAGAAATTTGGAAAAGAGGAAGCAAACCAGACACACTTAAAACCAAATAAATAAGAAAACGAACAAAGCACAGAATACATTGAATAGAAGACAAGCTACACCAGAGAGAAGGCGGGCGTGCAGTCAGTGTTGTCATGTGGGTAGGACGTGGTTGTAGACTGCAGGATCAGTCATCAGTGTTGTATGGCTCAGTGACGGCAGCCATGTGCAGGCCGGGTAGGCCTAGAGGTCACGGTGAAGCCGAGTAGTAAGCGGGCGAGTCTAACAAGACTGGTAGTAGAGATACCAATTGCGAGAATGAAGAGCTACGCAGAATGGAAAGCTAAGTGAAGGGAGAGCAATGCAGGTAAAAGGGTAAAAGTCCATGGGAATGAAGCAGACAGAAAGAGAAATTGCATGAAGGAAGAGTAGAGCGAATGAAAGTCTGTGAGAAGGAAGAAGAGAGAAAAAGGAACAGTGCAACGGAAGAGTAAGCAGACAGATGAAAGTCTATGAAAGTTGGCACGCTAAAACTTGCAAGAATTCAAGTCAATAGCTGCTGTTTGTTTACTATTGCGCAGATCGTCTTACAATTTTAGATCTGAGCATGTGTTAGTATTGCCATAGAATGTACCAAGTGTCAATAATTTTTATTAATAACTATGGGAGTGAGAAGCAAAAAATAGAGTAGCATATAATTCTGGCACGCACTGTAGACATCACTGCCCATAGACAGCAATCATTCAGCTATGTTGAAATATAATCATTGCGTGCAGTACAACCTTAATTTACTGCAACTATCGTGTTAATCGATACTTTTTTTAAGAGCTAGATAGTTTCCGTGGAAATTCCACAGTTTAGATTCGAATAATTTCAAAATATTATAAAAACGACTGTATTAAAGGTTTACAACGAATTATTGTGTTTCAAATAAATATTATTCACGAATACATGAAAAACTTTCATCCTGCTTCTTATTGACTAATAACATGTCCTAGAACCCTAGATAGTACCCGTGGAAATTTCACGGGTTGAAAGGGATACAATTAAGGATCTATGAAATAAAATAAATTTTTACAGATTTACCCGTAGTACTATCAAAACTTGAATAATTTTTCATGAATATATACTGAACTTCTATTCTGTATCTTATCTACCGATAACATGGCCGTGTAAGAGAAAAAGGAAAATAACAGGAAAAAATGGCTCATTTTTGAGTAATCCGGCGCCTTTGGTATCAACAATACAATGCTTATTCCACTATACATATAATGATACACAGTTTTTCGCTTGCTTGCTTGGTCCGTCTCTCTGTCACGCTCACGAATTTAGATAGGAAAAAATTCGGCAGGGTATACATGTATTGTCAGCATTGTATTGTGGATACCATAAGCACATCTTTCAATGTGGAAACTTCTTCGCAAAGCCCGCGTGTACTTGCAAATCAAACAAAAAAATTCAGTAAAAACACGTGAATTTTTACATGTAGGTCTACTAGTAATACATGTATACCAGTTCTGATTCCAGTTCAATAATTTCCTTTCAGTAACAGATACGAAGTATTGGAATGTTTACACAAAGAGAGAGAGAGAGAGCAAAACAAATAGAGATACACTGTATTATATATGTAGACGATCACAAAGTGAAGTGTGACAATTTAAACGTGACTCTTGCGCATTCTATACGTATGGAAGGAAAATTGCAATTATAGGTATAGAAAAGTAGTGCCCCACTTGAGCGAATGTAGAAACATGCTTTGAATATTTAGCATTGGTTGATGTGAAGACAAGTCCAAACTGCGGATTGACCAATGGAAAATCTTTGATGCAATAGCGGCACAGCTAGTGAACGTGCAACTACGGAGAGTGTCTTTCATGATTAGAAACGGTTAAAAGTCGCTATGAGCCAGGTCTGGTGAGTAGGGAACATGAAAACTCAATTCACAATGGTTGTCACAGAGAAACTGCAGCGTCGCATTCGCCCGATGTGCTGGTGCATTGTCTTGGTGAAAGGGCATACGTGCAGCCTTTTCTTGCCGTTTTTTAGGCAAAGCTAGAAGGAGCTTGTTCTCCAAACATCTTGGTAGGATGCACCTGTTACTGCAGGACCCTCTGGGACGCAATGAGTAAGGATTACGCCATTGCCGTTCTAGAGCATGACCACCATCACTTTTTCAGCACTGGAGCTTACCCAAATTTTTTTTTGGTGGCAGTGAGTCTGTGTGCTTCCATTCAGATGACTGGCGCTTAGTTTCAGGATTAAAAAACGGCACTCGTGTCTCATCCATTGTCACAATGGATAAAAAAATTCCTTCATGCCGTCAACAACCGTCAACATTGCCAAATAATATGCCACGCGCAATAGGCCAAAATGTCAATTTTGGAGGCGATGTGTTCCACACTCATTTTGCAATCCTCCAAAACAACTTTCTGCGCTCGCACGATCATGTCATCAGACCATCTGGTGCGAGGCCGACGTTCTGCGATCTTTACTGTCGCACCGACGAAAGCACATTAGACACATCCATAACACAATCACCACATGTCTCACTCAGCCGGCGATGAATTTTAATCAGTGTCACACCACTCAAATGAATAAAACGAACGATTAAAAGATGTTATTGTAATGAAAACATCATTTTAAGTCGCTAAAAGCAGTTCTCACTCTCGTCTTTACCTCTCGAGTTCTGTGTGCCGTACAGTGTTGCCACCTTTGTCTCGCATTCACGAGTGCACGAATATTTTAAAGCAAACCGCATGTTTCTGTTTCTGGTCCTGAAAAAAATCCGCGGTGTTGTAACTTGAATGCGCCTCGTAAAGGGAATCGTTTTCCATTCTATTTTATTAGGTGAAATTTACAAGACCAGTATATCGTGCAGTTCTAATCTAGAGCTGAAGTTAAATGTCCTTTCAATTTTAGAGAATTTAGAGCATAACCAGGACCACATTGATTAGTTCGTGACATTTGAGAGCTTCTTTGGTTTAGCTGAGAATATAAATGCATTTTTTTACTTTTAATAAACATGATTTCAATTTTTCATAATTTTCACAGAGACGATATTTAGTTTTTCAGAATTCTCTCCAAATGGTTTTTAAGCCTCTACCATCCTATTCACCCATAAATATTAAATACCTCAATATCTATGTAACTTTTATCTCATTACTCTCACCTAGAGAACGCTTGAGTCCAAAATATTTCAGTTACTCTATCTGAATCCCCTCACTCGTTTCATCACCCGCAACGCCTGATGGCTCCCGACAGGGAATTGGACATCAAATGGCTCTCGAGAGCACGAGCCTATCGTCCAAAAGAAGGACCTCTAATGAAACATAGCGGAAGTCATTAGTTCGGCTAATTTTACAGGCCGGGGAAGCAAGCAAATTCCTCTTGTGCTACTGAATCTTTTGATCTACGTCTAACTCCAATTTCGCTTAAACAATTAGCCACATAAAAGATTGCAACACTGCATGAATAAATGAATAAAGAAATCGAATGTACATTTGCTACAACATCATCAAATTAAAAGATTTATTAATCCTTTCAAATATTAGAAGAAATTTAGTTCAGCAAGTGCAATCTGACCACACAAAATTGGTGAATGCAGTTGACACTTGGGGAAAATTCCAACACATAATACACCAGAGACTTGAAAAGAGAATAAGATAAAATTAAAATATTAAACCTTGCTATCTGTTACAATACGAAGGTCTGTGTAATACAATACAAGACAAGGATACTTTTAGAGTAATCAATGTCCCTAATATATCATTGCGTGGATTGATAGTAACGTAAGAGGAATAAGATGAAAATATAACATTAGGCCACACAGGTAAGTGAAACCCACAAGAGTCTTCTGCACCATGATCTTCGCATTGAACGGCAAACTGCTAGGCAGACACATTTGAGGTAGACAATGTCTAATGAGAACCCGTTTTATAAAAGTCCCAAAAATTACAGGAAATAAGGTTTACAATGAAATTTTTCAGTGGATTTCGACTAGACCCTACACCAACCTAGACAGGCACTGTATCGCAACGCATGTAAGATCAGTCTTGAACCCACAAAATACACTCAATGGTACAATGAGAGGATCATCAGCGTACCTCGCTCAATTGCATCAAGATATAACTAAAAATAAACAGATTTTTTAGTTGTATATAAGAAAAAATGGCAAATGCTTCAAACTGAACACAAATCTTGCTGCTGATTAAATTAAGAAGTCACCAATTTATTTGTGTTATCGAACACCGAAGCTCCTCTGATACACGAGTAGATTCATCTATGAAGACTGAAGTACACAAACACAGCAAGCGAGTGTTTGCATGCGAATAAACACCGTTCATAATAGTGGTACTATTCATAGTAAGTTAATTACTTACGTAATTGTCCAATATTACACACAATAGGAAGTTCTTGCCGTTAATCAAGGAGATATTTTAACTGATATTTTTGATATGGAGGTGGTGCATATTCACACGTCTGGGCAGTACCGAAGCCTTTGTTGTGAATCATCCTGTTCGTCATTGTTCGTTACACTACGTGGAAAAAGAAACAACAAATAATTTTTTCAATCGCGCATTTGCAGGGGTCAAGTAGTTAACTAGATGAAGTTTTTTTTTGGAAATTCACAATCGGTTATTCTAAATTTGATCAGAACTGTTTCTTTTAACAGACGAGTACAAATTATTAATATCATACTCTGGGTTTGGCAATAATTCCAGCAAAAAAAGGCGCTCATCTCAAAGAAACTGGGTGAAAAAAATGGTTTCTCAACTGTCCCCCTTGCTTCAGCCAGCACAAACATCTTCTTGAAGAGGGAAAAATACAGTGAAAGAAAAATGACAGCAGCAGAACCAAAGGTTCGCACGTAAGATGCCGTTTGCACTAAATGATTCCCCCACGGGAGAATTGCAATATAAGGAGAAAAGGAAAAGATATGGTCGAACAACTGACCCCACAGCAGACAAGAGCAATCAACATAGGGAAGTCAACAGTGATAAGTAGCTGGAATGTCGCTGAAAAGCGCTATTATTTCAAGGAACACTGAAGACAACAGACGGATCCTCCCTCCTACTTCTTTGAGGGATCCTCATGAATTTTACACTTCAATCAAAGAGCGCAGTTCTCTCTCCATCTCTCTCTCTCTCAAATCCATAAAATAAAGTAGAGAACATTCAGCTGCAACGCTCCCACAGAGATATTTTATTTGCTGTTTATGTACGAGTCCTGGACTGTTTCTTGAACTCCAAACCAAATTGTTAGAAATGAATATTAAATTCCTGTATATTACTGGTTACGAATTATAACCTATCAGATTTAGCGTTAGTGAGGCTTCGTTTCAAGTGGAAAAATCTTCATGCAGAAAAACAATAAAACTTCATTAAAGTGACATCGTACGATGCAGGCTCGAGTGAATTATCTAGCACAGCCCGCTACAGCTAGAAAAAAGTCAATGCAGTGAATCATTTCCAAGAGACCTCCAGGTCAACTCACGTACCCAACATAACAATCAAAATCATTGAATACGTGTTATATTTTGTATGACAATCCCAACCATGGGCCTGCTTTAGGAGGTTGAGAGTGAAAGTGAGTGTTTTTGTTTTCAATCATGTAAAATATCTTATTTCATTATATTCCTTCGGTAAAATTTCTACTGAAGTTTTATTTAGCCTTCTTTGCGATCTGGCATAGAAACGTTTTTGACACAGCAGCGCTTTTTCTCCGCTTTACTATTACAAAATAAATTGACTATTGATAATGAAATTGCCAGAAACATAAACCTATTTGTGCAAAACATACGTCATTTGTTCACACTATTATCAAGATCAAGTTACTTCATTGAATTAGTCATAAAAATCATCAAAACAGAGAACGTGACTCAATATTTCGAAGCAGCATGTACGTGTCACTAGAGCTACAAGTCATATTTACACAAAGAATATCAATCGGTTCGACAAGTCAAGTTCTGTCAAACATTGAGTGATGACGTACATGACCTCCAAGCTCTTTGTTTGCTAGGAATGAAATTAAGATAGCTGTTGAATTAGTGTCCAACGCGTCTCTCGAGTGTTCCACTGAAATCACCACTGACGCAATTACGTTTAGAGTTGATCCACACTAGTTAATAATGGCGACACAACAACTCAATCATTGTGACAGTCACAGTCTTCTTCTACGACAAAACGTTTAATTATGGGAATCATGAAGACCAAAAGAGTTCAGAGTTTTAGAATTCCGTACGACTGATGAAACAGCCAAAGCACCAGATGTTGTTTAGTGAGGGCTGAACCCACTGATGCTATCGTAACATAAAGCCACAAGCTTCGGAACTGTTGCCTAGCTCTCAATGTAAATGACAAAAATTTCACTCACAAGCCATTATGATTCCAGAGATATAGCGATCAAGTTTAAAGTATGAGCATGAAAACTTGACATTAGACAACGATAGAAGAAGAAGTTACTAAATAGCAGATTATTTACATTGAAGGCGTAGATTAGACAGTATTTGGAACTGCAATCAAGGTTAACAAAAGATTAACAGAACTCTTACTGCAAGAGACACTAAAAGATTAGGTTATAATCACAAGGGAAACAAGCGCATCAAGAAAACAGATGGGAAAGTGATTCAAAATAGAAGGCAGGAAACTTCTGATTACTGAACGCAATTGAGTTATGCAAACTACAGTTTTTATAGCCAAAAACGCCAGAAACAGTCAATTTTTAGGAGAAAATTTTAAAAGACTCTATTTGTACAGGCAATGCACATCACAGGATGCAATTCACTGAAGCGTTTACAATATGTTCATCTTTTCACAACTATAGACACATATGTGCGTAGAAATTCATAAGAATTAATTTTTGGCCTAAGAATGTACAATTTCTGTACTCATGTTTCATTATCTAAAGTTCAAAACATTCGCAGGCGAACAGCAAGAAACAAATTTTTGAAACTAATGCAGCTGTGGAACGTTGTTTTAGCAAAAAGTAATAGTATTCTAAAAACCCGTTAAGCCCTAAAACGAGTGCAGTTAAAATACACGAAAACATATTTGTGCACGAAAATTAAAAAAAATGCAGTCATTCTTACAGCAATTCCAACGATGTTGTGAACATTTGTTACCAAAGCCACGGACATACTATTAGAAAAATGTAGGAGAGATAGATCTCTGGTATCTCAAAATAAAGAAACGTGAAGAAAAATTAAAATTATATCAATAACCTAAGAACATTTCATATATATTTGTATAACATAAAATGCTTCACTTCGGAAAGCACAAATTCGTTGATTAAAGTATCAAGAAACGCATTATCCCTCGCAGAAAGATGGATGTGAATTTAGCAATTAGAAACTGTATTAGAAAACAGAAGTGAGGAGTTCTGCTAAAACGGTGGCACTTGCAAATTTTAGCTCGTCTTATGAATGAATGCATATAAAATCTTCACATATCGTTCATCTGTATGTATATCCCGAGGCATAATCTACTTAAAAAACAGGTACGCGAGTTACGACGGCCAAGCAATAGACCCAAAACTCCACATCAAAGAGCGGTGCATAAATCAAACTTTCATTTGATGTTCTAGCAGAACGACGCCAGCGCACCGACAAAATCGAACATAAAAAGAACACAGTCACAAAAAAATACTTAGGTTCCTCAGCACTCGTCTAAATTTTGTGAAAATCTATTGAAATGGACGCAGCCCCAATCAGTAGGACTGGAAAACCCAATAAATTTCGTTGAGGGCTATTTGTTTTCGACGCTCCAAGCAATGATAACGAAGTTATTGACGAAGTATCATCAATTGCTATCACTTAAATGCAATGAATCGAAGTGGAAGCCTGATTTGCATCAATTAATCCTGGTCTACCGGAGCTCTTCTGATGCCGCTCCATCCATAAAGACTTTGAAATGCATATTCCCAGTTGACGCTCAACTATTAC
>VCRD01001089.1:151176-171619 GCA_006783055.1 Trinorchestia longiramus
ACTAAATGCTGCGAGCACCACTAAATGCTACATACACCACTAAATGCTACATGCACCACTCAATGCTGCGTGCACCACTAAATGCTGCCTGCACCACTAAATGCTGCGTGCACCACTAAATGCTGCGTACACCACTAAATGTTGCGTGCACCACTAAATGTTGCGTGCACCACTAAATGTTTCGTGCACCACTAAATGCTACATGCACCACTAAATGCTGCGTGCACCACTAGATGCTACGTGGACCACTAAATGCTGTGTGCACAACTTAATGCTGCGTGCACCACTAAATGTTGCGAGCAAAATTTTGCAGCCACCGTGGTCGAGTGGTCTGCAGCCCGTGTTCTGTATCGGGTCTCTGCTTCATGTAGAAAGACTGCGGGTTCGAACCCGGCCATGGACACGAGTTGTTTCTCGTACGCCGCGCCATGCACTCAACCCGCTAAGCCCCGCCCATGAAGACGCCCATCAACCTCCCGGGATCGTCGCATGGAGCTCACCATCACCCTTACTCATAGAATGTTAACCTTAAGAATTTGAAAAACCAATGAACTAAATGTCTATGTACTGTGTACTCGATTGGAAATAAAGATTGTTTGTTTGTTTGTTGCACCACTAAATGTTGCATGCACCACTAAATGCTACATGCATCACTAAATGTTGCGTGCACAACACAAATCATATCAAAAGCTTGAGAATATCAACACTGATCAATGCGTACGCGATACATTTATACGCACAGCAAATCACAAAGAAACCTTACAAATATCTACCGGAAAAAGAATTCGTTCAGAATTACAATATTCAAGAAAATGGTAATTTAAATAATGAAATATTTGCATGAAAAATATTACTCTCAATGGCAGAAGCGAATACTCGGCAATTAAAAGTTGAAAAACAACAATATTATTATTGAGTAAATGCCATGATTAACATAAATTTAAGCACAAAATAATATTTCTCTGACTGAAGGTTTCAGAACTGCAAGCTCATCAGGCGTTATAACATCAAAATAATCCCTCTCGTATTTTGTTCGAGAAGCTTGACGTATCTTACATGATATTTTAATGCAGTGTGAATTTCCCATGAACATTAATATGGTCTACTTTTTACCAACTAACACATGCAGGGAACGAAGTTGGGGCACAAACTAAAACAAACAGCCAACGTCGAAAACAGACTTGCCTAATAACATATGCTAATGCACACATAACAGCTCTTGTAAACAGCATCAACAGATACAGCAAATAAAAAAAACATTGTAAATAGAGTGCATGAGCAGCATATGCAAATAGCATTATCCGAAGGCAAAGCAAATAGCAAACATCAATAACATCGAAAACTAGCTGAAAAAAACATAGTAAATAGCTAACATAAATGGCAGTGAAAACTGGCTGAAAAAACATAGTAAATAGCCGACATACATAGCAGTGAAAACTAGCTGAAACCGGGAGCACGGAAATCAGCCGACAAATAGAGCAGTAGCACATATAGAGCAGTAGCACATATAGAGCAGTAGCACATATAGAGCAGTAGCACATATAGAGCAGTAGCACTTATAGAGCAGTAGCACATATAGAGCAGTAGCACATATAGAGCAGTAGCACATATAGAGCAGTAGCACTTATAGAGCAGTAGCCCTTATAGAGCAGTAGCCCTTATAGAGCAGTAGCACATATAGAGCAGTAACACTTATAGAGCAGTAGCACATATAGAGCAGTAGCACTTATAGAGCAGTAGCACATATAGAGCAGTAGCAGAAATACATATCAGAGAAAAGTAGATGGTAAATACGGGACTCAAAGAGCAGCACTAAATTAGTAAAATAGGACAAAAATAAACATGGAGCACAAATATCAGCCCCAAATAAGTAAAATAGGGTAAAAATAAATACAGGACACAAACAACAGCCCAGAAGTGAAATAAGTAAATATTAACACAGGACATTAACAGCAGCCTCAAACAAGTGAAATAGGGTGAAAATGAGCACGAGACACAAACAGGAACACCAAACAAGTGAAAAAGTATAAAAATAAACAGAGGACACAAACAGGAACACCAAACAAGTGAAAAAGTATAAAAATAAACAGAGGACACAAACGACAGCACCAAACAAGTGAAATAGTGGAAAAAATAAACACAGGACACAAACAGCACCGCAAAACAAGTGGAATAGTGGGAAAAATAAACGCTGGACAAAAACAGCACCACTAAACAAGTGGAATAGTAGGAAAAATAAAGACAGGACACAAACAGCACCACCAAACAAGTGAAATAGTGGGAAAAATGAACACAGGACACAACGGCACGATAACAAATCAAGGCGACCGGGAAATATCTCTTCATTAAGCCCGACCCGGACCACAGCTCGCCCAAATATCTAGATCTGAATCGGAGACAAAGAAATTTCTCGCACTCGTATTAGAGTGCCATGGAAATCTGTGGAGCTGCTGCATTCAAAGCCTAAAATTACGTTCTTCAGAAGAGCTCAGAGAAGAAAGGCGTCCTAGGCAGCCGGCCGAATTGATAAAAAAAAACTAAAGAATAAACTTGGATATTTACCGCCATAGTCGAGTGTATTTTTTTTACAATTGCGATTGTTCAACGAATAAACCGTAAACTTTCATCACATAAGAAGCTGAAGAACACATGAAATAGTCAGTGACCTTCATATGATCTGAAAAGCTTTCAATTCCAGTACGGCAAGTACAGAAGCCCGGGAAATGACACTACTTCTGGGTCTAAGTAAAACATACACAAGGTCAAGTTAAAAAATGATTGATTTTGCACTAGCTCAGTTAGCGATTGAAGTAAAATAAGGCGAAGAACATAAGGTGGAAACAATGGAGATTAATGCATTGAAGATTAATGCAATGGAGATTAATCATATATTATAACTGTACGCAAGAGTTCATCTCGTCAAAAATACTGAACAACTTTTACATATGTTCGAAATTTATAACGGAATGACGTCTTACGGAACATTGGATGGAAAATGTAATAAATATTTGCACTTCCAATGAGTATTTCCAAATTTACGCGAGATTTCTGTTATGATATACAAACCTTTCACATAATTTACCACTTGGTCAAAAATAGTTTCAATAGTATCGGGAAGCATCTCAGAGAGATGAAAAATTGGAAAATGAGGTAGAACTGAAAACATCGGTGACGCACACGTACGAGGTCGGCGTGTTGGAAAGCTGCACCTCCTCTCAATCAGAAAGACAAGAGACAAAGCCCACCAAACCACTGAACAATACCCACAACAGACTATTGTAACGAATGTGGCTGATTTTGCCACACTCCCGAAGCAGTGAGAAGGTTATTACATGAATAGTAAAACTAGAAGAATATAATAGATAAGGAAATAGGAAATGTTAAGCGGTAAATAAGACAAACGTGGGACATGTTGATAACATCAAAATATGATGCGATTGAGCAATTCTGAGATCATATTAAAATTCAGCACCCTGATGGTATCTTAAAACTGCTATCAATTTCCGCGTTACAATTTTTCTGTATTTATTTTTCGACAAGTGGTAATCTTCAAGCTAATTGAAATAGAATACTATACGATGCAGGGTAACACATTAACAACCCAATGCTGAACGCTAATTTGCTAGTCGTGGTAACATTACAGTTAAATTTTAAACACGACAATACAGATACCAATACTGCAGCAAAGACGGCTCTGTAGAAGAGCAAAGACGGTACAGAGTATAAAGCTTACTTTTTCTACCCGTTCTTTGAGTCATGGACAAGGTCAACAATACGGCACCGAATGAAATCCTAGCGTTTTACTAGGAAGTCTCCACCACGTTGCAATATAACACAGGATACTACATAACGCCTCTCAATTGTACCAACTGATTCTTTCACGGTCGTATTACAACACAATACAGAGTACGAGACAACACGCGACAGAACATAATAAAGGACACATAGCACAGCACCACTCAGAGCCTGCGTCTCAGCAGAAAGTTCACTCCTGTCTCGGCACAGCACAACACACAACACAATACGGAACACTATCTCAATAGCAAGTCCCTCCCAGTACCGTGACAGCACACGGCACAACACAATTCAGAACACACTGTACAACACCACACAAAGCCCACCATCTCAGCAGCAAGCCGCTTCGAAGTGGGAGCTCCATAAGTGCCCATGTCAATACCCAGCTCCAAAGACCTACTCTATATTGACACGACCACTCGATACTCCGGTCCGCCCTCTATCCAAACTCAACCTAAATTTTTCATTGGTGGAACGAAGAACTTCTGAGAGGAAAAGAACTCGCGTTTGAGGAAAACTCAAGAACTCTTGAAATTGAAGCACATGAAACATTTAAAGAAAATAAAACGAAGAGCGATTGCCTTAAAAATAAAAAATATTCTGAACATGAAGTCGTATGAAAAAAAAATCCAATACATGAATGATTTTTTCATACTAGAGAATTGAAGAAAATATGAGAAATTAAAAACTTGATATAGGCGGAAAATAACTTTTATTACAGCTCCGAGATAATTATCAGAGAATAAAGTAATGTACAGGGTGTCTACAAAAAATGTGTACATCAAAATCATCGATATCAATTCCAGGGTTTCAAAATGATTAAACCAAAGTGATGAATTTTGAAACCTTCGTAACGGTATCCTTGATACAGATGCATACATTTTTTTGGGACATCCTGTATAATACTTCAATGAACTTTCACAAGACTCACGGCGTGACAAGGCTTCAAGTGTAATTTTTTAGCAATGGCGCGCATTGTGACTTACAGCATCCCCTTTTATAAACATAATTTAGAACTCAACCTACCAAACAACTCTCACCGCAGCTTTACCGACCACTCAAAAGGAAGAACAACATTAGTCGTTTACTTATGATGCACATTTTCAGATCCACAAGCCCTGTCTGAGGTTCAACAGAATCATCTTTTCTTTCAGCGGATCTAAAAAAATACAGGAGCAACGTCTTGCCTGAGGGATGCCAATTCACTCTTTGTGAACAGCCTTGAAGAAAATAATTACATTTTTTTCATCGAGTGCTTTGACTTTGAGCTATTCTCTGACGGGAAACGTTTAGTTTTAAGAAAATGAAATTCTAAAATTGCTAGAAAAAAAATCTAATTTTTTCCTGTGTTCACCCGTTTTTTGTCTGACGTGAACTGTTTGCAACGCATCACAATGTGGAAATCTTTCTTATTTGTTGTTTAGGCAGACTTGGCCTATTCAAAGTTCTCGAGAGACAGTTTTCTTTCAGATAAAGTTTCCTATTCTTCTCTATGAATGCAGCACAGAAGTTGAGCTCAGAAAAATATCCAACAAGTCAATCTGCGCTATGAGCTACCAACAAAACACCATGAACTGTAGAAATACTCAATATCTGACCGCATTCGTACATACATGCATGGAATCAAGATTAAAAGAATGGGTTTGAAACCCATCTATAACTAGTTTCCGACTGCTGAACAAGATGTATAAAAATGTTGCTGCTTCTTATTTCAGACTCATAACAGGAATTCATTTTCATGATAGAAAATGAATGTTCAATGGGCTTTTAAACGAAGAGCTGAACTTGTTTTGAGTTCCCACTGAAGACATGCAGCAGGCTACAGGTCCAATTCTAGAGTCTTTGGAAGTGAGACTAAGCTTCGATTGTCAGAACAAGACTTTCTTTAGTGTTACCTCTTCCAGGAATCATGACTTATGACTCGCACAATGTGGGTCAATGGAGTCTTCTCTTCGTTTGCAGTTGGATGCCTTCCGTGCTATAATAGCAAATAGAAGCATGTTTGTGGATGCAAAAGAAAAAGTTAACGTTATCAACGTCACTGTGTTCACTGTGAGTTACGCTTAACATTATTTATCATTTATATTTGATTAATTACTACAACAAAAGAAAATATTTTCGAAAAGTAAGTTACATGTTACATTACAACATAGCTGTACTGTTTTTGTCACATTTTAGGCATTAATAACATTATTAACAAACTGGAAAAAAATCAGCGAAAAGAAACGAAGACGATTCCTGCACTCTGTCATCTCAACAACGAAATGCGTCTCCAGCAGCTTAAGCTTATCTCCCTAGAACAGAGGAGACTTCGAGGACGACTCATCGAGACCTATAAATATCTCAACGGCTACAACGATGCCACCCTAGAAGGTTTTTTTGACAGAGACAATAAGGTGCGAACCAGAAATAACGGCCACAAACTAATAAGAAAAAGCTATACGACATCCCGGGCTCTAAACTTCTTTCCAGTCAAAATCACCAAAACCTGGAATCAGTTACCCGAAAATATCGTCTCTGCTGGCACTCTGAACACGTTCAAAAATCGTCTCGGTAAATTTTGGGAAAGGAACTCTCCAATTCTGTAAAGTACTAATTCCATATAATTCTTAACTCTCGACCTGTGTATGTATGTTGGCAGAATGTTTGTGTGACGGAAGTGTTTCCGTCACACAAATGTGTACGCAAGTGAATTAAATATTTTCTATGTTGAGGTGCATGTGCGTGATTGATGCCTCGACCCTAGACGGCATGGGACTTGGGTAGCAGCCCAAGAATGTACCAAACGGCTCGTTCCTCTTACCATGTTCTATTATATTTTTCTTTTTTATTCTATCTCTGCTCAATTTCGGCGAACATTACAGTTAAACAAAGCCAATGTTTACTTATAGTGGTATTACAGAGCAACACAAAATTACTGTTGGCACAGTCCTCTACAACTAGCAGCCCTAGCATCTGGAATAACACAAAAAGGTAAAATAATAAAAAAGAAATTAATAAAATAATGTCGCTGAACATGTATACTCTTGCGAAAAATTACTAACTTGGAATAACTTTTCAATTTCATTAAAATACAAATTTCCTAATAAATAAATTTGTAATAAATATAAAAATAAATTATAAATAATTAATTATATTAATTATTATTAATTACATAATTAATTATTATGTAATTAATAATAATAAATTTCCTAATAATAAATTTGTAATAAGTACAAATATTGACCCCGTCATTAAACAAAATTCATAACTCACACATAATCAACTGGTCTAGCTTACTTGTCAATAAAAGAACATTCGTCCTTTGTGGCCCATATGTCTACGTTGCTTCTCCCATCTTCCTCGAAGGCACAGGGTCAAAATATAAAGCGCATCGGGCTTATAACGCACAAGAAGGCTCCTACAGCGGTTGACAATAAGTTTTTTTAGCTGGGAATGAGTGAGTATATCCGTCAGAAACCTGCGTAGTAACGACTTTGTCTGCCTATGCTGGACTGATGAAAGAGAAGGGATCGTTGACAAGCCCTTAACAAGTTTTGGAGCAGCCTACGGCAGGGTCAAGTGAGTTCATTTTACGTAATTGTCAATGGGCGTAGGTGATCCAAAATGAATCGTTCCGTTTATACAAACACTATCTTCAGCCTTAAAACCCAGAATTTTAGACTATACACTCCCCTGAAAACATGGTCTGAGCACCACCAACGTAGTTCAAACATAGGCTTCAGTAAATTCAACCTAATATATGTATGTACGTAGATGAAGAATATACAAAAATG
Source organism: Trinorchestia longiramus (assembly GCA_006783055.1). Taxonomy (NCBI): domain Eukaryota; kingdom Metazoa; phylum Arthropoda; class Malacostraca; order Amphipoda; family Talitridae; genus Trinorchestia; species Trinorchestia longiramus. The sequence goes on from VCRD01001089.1 coordinate 158,748, forward strand.
TCAAAAATTTTGCATTGAACAAGCAGTTAGGTCAGTAGTTAAATAACTAATTTCAATTCTTTGTAACTGAACCTCTTGGTTGATACAACTACTCATTATAATTTCCAAATACTAACACTAACAATACCTAAAAATAAAAAGTGAAAACAAAAATAAAATGATTCACCTATCATATCTCACGACAAACTCCCTTCAAAATACAGCCTGCAAGAATGTATCAATACACACATTTTCAACCTAATCCTACCAACAGCTAAACTATTCATGACAGTACAAAGTTTACAATGGGCAACACGAGTAAAAATCTGAAACAGCGCCTCAAACATACTACAACTAAAATAATTAATAAAGGGAACTTTCACAGCCGTCTGGATCCGCTGTGCGAGGCGTGTGGGAAAGGACCTGCAAAAATAGGAGTTACATTTTCATCAGAATAACAGGTGGGTTGCACTTGGGAAGTTGGTGTGATTTTCGTGTCAAAAGGGGTAATTTATTCTTATTAGTATTACAAACGTGTATTACTAAGTGATAAATGTATATGTAATCATAATTTAGTTATCGGAAATTGATATTTATACGAAACGGAGCATCGGAATCCTTATAATTGCGTAATTGAGGCCATTACAGATGTTGACATTATTAAGTAACTTATTAAGCATCTAATACAGCAGGCTAAAATGAAAACTATCTTGACATTATCTTTTTTTAAGATACGCTTCTGAAAACAATATAAGTTACAAGCAGTTAAAAAAACTTTTAAGTCTACAACAAATCCTATCATTCTACAATCACCTCATATTTCTAAATATTGTCATTCAAAATTTAATAAACCTGGTTACTGTTTCAATGAATGATAAAAGTTACTTATAATACCCAAGACTGCAAAAGTTTATTTCAATGTACATCATACTACAGGCCTGTTTTTAAAGCCATCAACGCTGCAGTGTGTATTTGGGAACACAAAATTATTCAGAGGGTTACATGACAAGAAATTAGTTAGTTTTATTTTTCATTCGTAACTTACAGGCTTAGTATAAAAACTTAACAGACAAAAGCAGAAACGATTCAAGCAAAGAAATAAACAAACATTTACAAATACAAGAACAATCGAGATTTCCAAACCCTTTCGGAGGATTAGGTCGAGAGAAAAGCGTAGATTTACAAGTGAAAAGACGACTTAGATCCCAACCCAGCGCCGAGGATTGAAAGCTCTGCTGGTGTAACAGAACGAATCATTCAGTTCACGCAGCCATTTCTTGTCAGTAATAAGAAAAAATCGCCACTGGAAACCCAGGCAATAAATCGCGACAGTTTTGGTCGATGTAACCACATTAGAACGGACGCGCTCAAAAAAATGAAATAAAACTGACTGCAGTTGGAAGAAGGACGCAGAGTATTCTGTCCCTGCCGCACTAGACTATTCTCAATCCGAGGGCATGTCTTGAATTGTTCTCCCATTAACTTCCTACTTAATCGGAAGAATTTGAGATTGCAGTTCATAGGTTATCGTGAGGTCACACAGAAGCAGCTATGCGTACCTATTTACAACGCTTTAAGTGAAGAGTATTTTCCTGGTATAATTTAGAAACGATGCGTACAGTTATATCAAAGCGGTAAACTACAAAATTCAATAACAATTTTATTTCAGGCACTTTAACATATAGTGAAGCCATAATATTTAAACTGTTTGAATTTGTGATGGTTGTAGATATTATGTGACGCACTTGATTCTCGAACAAGTTTTCAATATGTCGAATAAAACTTTTCAACACTTCACGACTCACGAATGTTTTAAAGGCCGTAGATTTATTGACGTGCAGAAGTCTGATCTTTACCAACCTGTTTCAAATCCTATTTATATCCCTCCTATCGTAATCACACTTCTTATGACGGAAGCATACAAAAAGAAAACTATCAATATACTTAATGTCAACATGTGCAGGTTATTACACAGGGTTTTTCGAGAGTTACTAGCGACTTCTACTTATATTAACAGACATCTTTCAATATAGAATACAGGAGGTAAATAAGAATAAAAACTATAAACAAGGTTGCAAGTCATCTCGTTCAACATTAATACAGGCTTTGATCCCCCTTACTTTTAGCATTTAAATAACGTCGTCCGTCGTTCGATTGAAATAGACTCAATGAAGTTGCTATCCGACTTTTTTGTAACTGGGAAGTGCTCTGTGACAGCCTAATATTCAAAAAGCTGTTCCACGTGTCAAGGTTGAGGAGAATTCATTATTGTTTCATAAGAGACGCTCATGGAACGTAAATTAAACTTGCTTTAGCATTAGTATTTGAGCAGTGGACTTTGGGCATAGCACTTGGTTTTCGAACAACTGATGCATGGAGAACATTTTATACCACAATAAAATTTGCCCGTGAACTTTTTTCAGAAAGTGAATGGAACATGGAACACAGAACCTCATGGTTGGGGACTCATTACTGGAGCCCCACTCATTTCCAATCACTGCTGTTAGATTATCATTGACATGGCGAGTGATTTATACTTAAAACATTGATGTGATTTCCGTGTATAATGAGATCGATCATTCTTATAAATACTCTATCAATACGCATAAGAATAGTGCATACTTTATAATATAAGTATGTACTATTCTTATGTATTATATGTGTATGTACTATACACACAAGGGAACTATAATTTAACTATCGGGTATTAATATTTATCCGAAACGGAACATCGAAATTTGTAAAACTTTGTAAATACGGCAGTTCATTACCGAATATGAAGATGAATCCTAGCATAACAATCAATAACGCTTATTGAATTCAGTAATACAATATTGCAATTAAGATAATTGTACAAGACGATTACAGCAGAATAGGAATACATTACAAAATGTATAAAACTACTCCAAGTGGCATTGCATTACGCAGTACCGATATATAATTAGAAGAACAATGATTAAACTGAGTAAATGACTGAAAAGATACTAAGAAGAGGAACAGGCAAACAGAAAAAAGATTAAGAAAAAAATAGGGAAATTTTTTTTTTGTGAACTACAAAAAGAAAGCAAGTGCAATGAGCAGCCCTATATCCATCCCTACCTCTTCAAATAGAAAAGAAAAACACAGCTGAACGTGTTTTCATCAGCAGAGGAGCACCTCACGCAGTACGATCACTGAGTTGTATTATTTCATTGGTGAACTCGCACGATAACTCGTTCTGCCTTACGTGGCATGCCAAAAAAATGATAAACTTCTCAGAACAAAGAAACAGGGGTACCTAATAGTTGAAAGTGAAACTTGGGGTGTAATATTAGACAGAGGATAAAATTTCGAGCCGAGGGAAAAGAAACAAAAATAATTTAAGGGGGATATCTTAGTGAAAACAAACAAACAAACAAACAAACAATCTTTATTTCCAATCAAGTACACAGTACATAGACATTTAGTACATTGGTTTTTAAATTCTTAAGGTTAACATTCTTAGAGTAAGGATGATGGTGAGCTCCATGCGACGATCCTGGGATGTGTCCATGGGCGATGAGTTGAGGTCTTACCGATAAGTGCGAGCTCACGGCGTGAAACGAGAAATAGCTCGTATTCATTGCCGGGTTTCGAACCCGCACGCAGTCTTTCTGCACAAGCAGAGACCCGATACAGAACACGGGCCGCATACCACTCGACTACGGTGGCTGAAAAGCTTAAATGCATGGCACGACGAAACTAAGCGCAACATAGCAGGTAAAATTGTATTTAGAACACATTTTATTCTTATACTGTTCTCTTTTTTTCGAAATAATGGCGATTTCAGGGGGTAAATAACGTATTTTTTTGCATTTTCAATCCAAATCGACCTCCTCTTACAGTTTTTCACGCTGGAACAGAAGTAAATAAAGTTTTGGAAAGAAAAAATCAATATCTACATACAAACGAACGCGCCTTTTTTTGCCACCATAAAATCACAACTCAAAAATGAAATACGAAAATTTTTACTATTTCCACTTAACCAATGGCCTTAACCAATGTCAAAAATGATCAGAAGTCTTCAATCCAGGTTTACGGAATAATCAAAGGAGCTAGAATTAGTAGTGCCTAAAAAATGGACGAATCAAGTTGTAAACGGAAAAATTACTGACACAAACACCCCTACAAGATACACTGGATGCAACCAAAAATTCACGAAAAGAGTTGTCAGTTTTCGATCTAGTGTAAACAGCTTCAGTTTTACAAGGATTCAATGATGCACATATGGGCCGTCATTATAAAAGCCAAATCAGAACGAGTTTAGACATCACCAGCTTGGTCGACTGGTGAGCGAGTCTGCTTGCGAGCGGGAAGACCCGGGTTCGAATCCCGCTGCCGACATGGTTGACGCGGCTAGAAATACGGCATGGGACTTGGGTATACAACCGAATAATTATCGAAGTAATTATCCGACCCAAGAATGGGCCAGAAGGTTCGTTCCTATAGCCTCATTCTATTCTATTCTATTCTAGTTCATCACTAAATAGGGAAATATTAGCAACGGAAATTTATTACAAACAATCCTTTCATCGCAGAGGAGAAATTATTTTCATTTAAGGCAATTAGACGAGAATTCCACCAATTATTCAACAGCAACCGTGATTTCAGTAGTTTAAGCTATGTTCAGCTCTGAGCTGTAGGTCTGATGCGAATTAATTGAAAATTTTCAACGCTATCCGCAGCCTCACAATAAGTGCAGGTCCACATACGCACAGCAAAATACCGTCAGACACGAAACCATGAAATTACAATCAATCTTCACAGTAACAGCACAGCTATAATTAAATTGCGACACACATTCAGTTGAAATTTTTCACACAGAAACCAGTCAAAAAAACACGAAACCAGGCACTAACTCAATGAGCAACAAAATATGAACGTGAGATAATGAACGAATCTTTACATGTAGGGTAGTTTACGCAGTTCAGAAGCACCAGTGAAGTATATAACAAACAAGCTATACCAGCAAAGTTTTTCTTATTTTTCCTCTCAATAATCCAAAAATGAACATAAAACACCTTTAACATCATTCAGAAAAATTAGAACACAAACAAAGAATTATTAGTATCTTGTTTCTGAGTAAAACTTTTAAATTTCTCAACTGTTTTTCAATATCAATAACATTTTATCTTCATTCAAGGTTTTTAACACCAATGGTACAGATTTTACTTGGACGTCCATTGTATAATGCCTAGGCAATTGGGAAAATACAAGGCCTGTACATTTCCACAGAATACAACCAAAAACATACACACTCAAGGAGAGAGCGCAAATACGATGAGGATAAGAGTCAAACTAGGATAAGGACAAACAGAAAGAAACAGAAGAAGCACAGTAATTCATTAGGAATTAATTTTTCGCATATATGTCCACTGAAAATTTCGGATGTATTTATTTTAGAAAACAATTATGTAGAAAAATACGAAAGAAAGCAAAACAAAGTTTTATAGCTCTTCATTTCCAGGTCAAACTGGGAAGGAATTGCGACCAAGAGAATTCGCTACACTCCATTCAGTTATATGTATATACTATAGGGTCAGACAAAATGATCTGACACATTTAACCAACAAATTTAACCTACAAATGTGTCAGATCATTTTGCCTGACCCTGTAGTTGATGCAAATGAAACACTGTACTTCCAAGTAGCATTTGCTTACAAACATATGTATGCACCCTTACGATCCATCTCTCTGGTCTTTCGAGTTTATCAGAAAATTGCAGGACTGTCCCACCGATGTTGCATTATCAAACACTCTTCAAAGAAGTCTTCGAATGAATACACGTCTTCAGAGATTTTTGAAGCCTGGTTTATGTACTTTTTTTGCATCCAATTACGAAACGGAGAAATTTGCGGGTTTTCTTTGAAGTTAAACATGGAATACTTTTGGTATCAACTTACTACAACATATAAAATTCAATGGTTCAAAACAATCATTCAAAAAATTAGACATTTTACATAATAATTTAGAAACTATGCTTCTCATTTCGACAACACGCACAGTTAAAGCTGCTTGTAGTCAGCAGCATGACACTCGGTTCTCAACCAAGAAAAACAAATTTGCTGCACACGGCAAGAAATGTGGACCAGACACTCGCCTGATGCGATAAGATTATGCTCACATTACCCAAAGTCAGTGTGTTTTTAGCAAAACATGAGAGCATACAGTGGAGGCCCAGTGCCTATCCTAACGAGTCCAGTTTGTAACTTGTTCAACGGACCTGAATGAAACCTAAGCTTTAATATTAGTAATGGAACATGAATTTTGTGCTAAATATGTTAACTAAAAATGGAAACTTCATACATATACATGCTCCCACATCGCGAAAATTGTCGCAAAAATTCCTACACATTTTTTTCAACTTTTAAGCTCTAAGTTTGTGAACGAGAGCTAAGGCTTTGAGAGACTTCTACTACGAAAGATTTCTTAACGCCCTTCATATTAAAGCTGCACCATTCGAGTTCAGTTGAATGATGTCAAACTTCAACCCAAGAAATGAAAAAGATGCACTAGTAAGGGAAGCTTTCATTGAAATCAAAGGCGTATAAATATTATAAAACTCTTCTTGAATGAAGGCCGCCTGACAGGCAGCAGCTTTAAGTGAATTTCAATGCACTAATAAATTATCATTAAATTCTTGATATCCAGCAAAAAGAAACACACAAAAATTAAACATATCAGTTACAAAATAATGCATACAGCTTATGAAAATAACAACCGTAGGTTGCGCTACGAATGCGAAGTACGAAAAATACGTTTAACATTATTGCGCCATAGAATATCAATTCAAATAAGAAAGGTCAATACTGCGTACTTTTCAATAAGTACACCTACATCACTGACTCTTGTGGTTTAGTTAATAAACTCATTGTACGCAAATGTGCTGTGAAGTCAACTCGCAGCGTCAACTAATAGCGAGAATCCAAAAATGGACTGAGAAGTGATGAAAGATCAACTAATTTAAGGATGGAGTGTGCTCTACAGAAGGGAAAATCGGTTTACAGATCCCTGTAAATTATTTTGGAATTCCCAGTTTAGTGCAACGAAAGCAACAATAACCAGATACAAAAAAATGTTTGCACGAATGCCAAGTGATTCAGGGTCTGACTTGTTGGGCAAAGGACGAAACCTCATTGCGAGTTGTATTTTAATCAAAGCCAGCAAGCTAATCTAATCTTGAACCGCCTCTTCTCTCAGAGTCTTTTACCTTCAACCTCAATCTAGGCTGGGCTCAGCAACGCAGTTTGCCGCTAATGATTCATTAGAGCATTAAATTCCATTCAAGATTGAAACTACCCTAATGAAGTCTACATTAGCAGTTACTAATAAAAGAGGGTTATTAATGCTGGAGCACTTAATTTCAGTCTGAAGAAACAATTGCCAAATTTCATTGAATATATTTAATCTTTTTAAATTTATTTATCAGTTCGAGGCTCAACAAACAAAAAATAAATAAACGGCGGCTAAATTAAGAAAAGCAAAATCAAAATTGTACGTACTCATTTATTAAATGTACTTTCAGGTGTATGCATCACTTCTAAATCTTTTGCGGTTCGTTAGGAAACAACTGTTCAAAATCTCCATTAAGAGGAAGTCGTAGATGTTTTCGTTACTTACATCCTATTTCCACTGAACATTTGGATACGTGAGTATGGTGAATGAAAAGGTTGCACTCATTTATATTTAATATTAATATACATGCAAAAAAATACCTATTAGTAATACAAATAATAGAAGCATAAACCCACTAACACGAGAAGGATAAGGAGACACAATTAAAAAAGTGAAATATCGTAGGAAGTTGAACCCAAAAAGTACTAAAATTGGTATAACTCCTTAAAATCATTAAGAAAATGAAAACTCAGACATTAACTGAAATTAAAAGAGCCAGTCAGTAGAGTGAGCAAACAAATCACGCTATAACTTCATGATGACCTTTCCAGTAGCGCTCCCTTTATTTATTGTACTTAACTTGAACGTATTAGCTGTTTAATTAATACCATGAACAATGCTGCATCTTTGTCTAACATGCCTCAGTACATCAAAGAATAATCACCAGGGATTCCAAAAGACAAATAGACATGTCCTATGAACCAAGGATTCAATGAAAACCACAGCTCTTATTCTTCATACGACAGCTGTTAGGCTTTAAGCTCGCGCAACCTCAATGCATCCCACACACAAACACTTCCATAGGAATTCTGGCGGCTTGAAGCCTTACATCTTATTTACAGCGTCACCTTTATAAACAAAATTTAGACCTCTAACCTACCAAGCAACTGTAAATGCAGGATTTCAAACAACTCAAAAGGAAGAGAGACATTCTTGTACTAAAATAGCAAGTCTTCAAAGATAAAAAAAAATGTACCCAGTCGAGCCCATTGAGCTCTGTTATCTCTTCCATTCTCTTTATTCTTTAGAAAATAACATAACGCATACTTTTAATTTTCATACAGCTCTTTACAGCAACCTATTTACAACAACAGTTACAGACTTGAGCGCAAACGCACGTTTATTTAATATTTCTTAAGTACATCACATTGTTAAAAGGTTGTATAGCTTTACATAGTTCGGTTGTTATGGTCACACATGCCTCCACTAATCGAGCACCAACGGTTTATTTTCTTTTAATTCAGATATATCACATTTTTTGTTGGCTTATTTTTGCACTTGTATAATAAACAAAATGTTGACATGGTTATAAAGAAAAACGGTCATGATATCAAGTGTTTAACTTGCATGTGTATTATGTTATACCTAGACAATAATGTCAAAATGAAGAAAACAAACGGTATTCCCAATAATCTGAACTTCTGTACGTTATTAGAATCTAGTTCAGTTGAGTGTTAGTTAATACGTGTGGCAGTATTTTCTGAATTGTGCTCGCTCCAAACCCAGAGGCGGTAGAATAAGTTGGAAGTTACATCTCTAAAGGTTCAATGCAAATCATCAGGGTCAATGAATCCGTGAGTTTCACTTTCTAATGAAAAATCTGCCAATGCTTCAATTCAGTGCTAAGTTATACACACTACCGCATGCCAAACGATTAACAAGAAATTTAAAACTTGCATAACCTTTTTCATTCACATTTTTTACCCCGTATTCTACTTTATCAATGAACTTCGTAAACTAACTAACTTTTGAATTTTCTAATTCCTTCTCTTTAATTCCGGAATACCACAGTTTTCAAATTTTCAACAAACAGCGATTAAAAGAACATTACACATGGTAACATTCTCCTTAAGAAAAAAATATTCATCGTGGAGACTGAAAAATGCCTAAAAATTTTGCGAGAGTTCTTCAGTTCGATAACTAAAATTCAATTTACCGATGTTGTCCGTTAATAATAGCTTTCTGTTTCCAACTGTTAATCAAACTGGGCCAAATTACTAAATTTTCAGCGGGGCATCCTTAAGTTCAGGTTACGAGCACGAAAGAATTTCAGGAACAGCATTCTATGGTCAGTTTTCCTTTCCATACGTTGAAATTATAGTCATGATCGCAGCTTTCTTCGAAATTGTCTCTTGTGAGCAGTTTAAAGAAGCACAAACCAAGCTATTATTTTCAAGCTAGTGCAATCAATTTATGACATTTCTAGCCTAGATTTTATTCGGTAAATTAATAGAATTCAGAAATAACACTCGTTTCCTAGTCTCAAACATTCAGTTATGATATTTCACGAATTAAAAATTTCAATATATCACACATTTCGATCTTGTAGTTTAGTTCCTATTTCAGCATTACAATTTCTACTGTGTACCACACCAGCTCCCAGAAAGAGTAAAAACAAACACTTCATACTTAAGTAAGAGCTCCCAGCGCGCAAGTCAGTAATGGGACTCCGTACGCAGCCGCAGCCAGCACGCTTAACAGCAGCAGCGCAACAGCTCTTCCGAGCCACGGCAGCATCGGCAATCAATATGACAGGAGCCGCTCATCACGCTCCACATTTTTGGCCAAGAGTTTCAAAAACATTTCTCGATTTGAGGGCAAAACCGAGCGCCGATAACCATAGGATCAAGGCCTCCTGAAAAGGAGACAAAGAAGCTGTTGGTTGTTTCTCCAAAGAGAAAACAAAAAGCAGTACAATAGGGAAAATAATCAAAAATCTTCTCAGTAAACTTAAATGAGCAGAAAAGGGCAAAACTAGTCCCGTATCAATGCTGTGTATTTTTTATGAACTGCTTGATAACATGAACTATATATTCTTGATTAAAAAGTTAGTTTTCCGTGGCGATTCCACCATTTAGATTTGACTAATTTGAAATTATTATAAAAACCAATGTATTACAGATTTTTGTCGAATAATTGTATTTTAAATGAACGTTTTTCATGAATATATACATAACTTCCATTCTTTATTTTATCTACCAATAACATGGCCGTGTAAAAGAAGGCTAATAACGGGGAAACATAACGTGTTTTACAGTAATCCGGCGCTTGTGGTACCCACAGTACAATGATTATAACAATGTATACCCATCGTGATTTCAGTTCCATAATTTTTCTTCTGTAATGGATTGGAAGAAATGGGAAGGACACACACAGATAGAGAAAGAGATGGAGATACACTGTGTATTACAGAAGTAGACTAGATTGTTCCTGTCTAAATTTCACGGTTTATACTTGACAAATTTGAAATTATTATAAAAAGAAATACATTAAAGAGTTATGACGAATTATAGTTTTAAATGAATATTTTTCATTGATATGTACAGAACTTCTATTCTGTATCTTACCTACCAATAACATGACCTAGAAAGTACCCGTGCAAATTCCACGGTTTGAGGGTGATGAAATTACGGATCTATGAAATAAAGTACATTTTTCAGTTTTACCCGTGGTACTCTCAGAACCTGAATGTTTTTCATGAATGTATACAGAACTTCCATCTTGTATCTTATTTACCAATAACATGACCGAGTAGAAAAAGGCTAATAACGAGAAAAAACAACGCATTTTAAAGTAATCCGGAGCTTTTGGTACCATAATTGAATGCTTACAACACATGTATACCCGTTCTAATTTAGGTTCAATAATTTTTCTTCATTAATAGGTTGGAAGAAATGGGACGAACACACACACAGAGAAAGAGAGATAGAGAGACAGAGATGGAGATACTATCAGGTCTCAAACTAAGTTTCCAAATTTGATCTATAAAAACAAAGGTAAATTTTCCCACGGTAAACTATCTAGTAAGTAGATATTTGAAGAATGATATTAGTTCCGAAGCATTGCCTAATCCCATACGAATAATATAATTTCCGCTGGTTTCCTGACCATTGTCAATAAATTAGGAGACGAGTTTCTCTTAACAGTGAATAGTTTAGAATGCTCAGATCGATCATACATTTTCCCTTATAACTTTTGATAAAAAATTCTGAGGTAAGCCATGCGCCACTGTTCAGCGCTGTTGATGATGGACATTAGCGCGGCATTACTCTGTATTTCTGAAAAATAACGCCACACCAGCGTCATTGTCAAGTGTTTTTGCAACAGAGGTCCCCAGCTCCTAATTTTTCAGTATTTTGGACGACTTTAGAGTATGAGTGGCACATTAGTGAAGACTGGGGTCATTCGTGCACCATTACTGATATGAAGTGAAGAATTGGAAGATGAACTACACATCTGCATTCATCTTTTTGAAAATAGACAATTCCACGTCATGTCTGAATATTTTTTATGGATTAGATGAATGACATGCCCTGATTAAGCTACCTAACATCAATGAATTCAAAGTCTAGATCTGTTCAACGATTTTCAAGTGAGGAGTAAGCGTTTGGTTGATACCGTGGAAATGGTTTGTCGGTCGGAGGAATGATCTCTAAGTGCTGAAATTGAAAATTTTCTGCAGGCCAAGAAGAGCTTTCATGTGAATAACATGAGACTTGTCGGAGAAAGATTGCGTTTCCACTAACAGTGATTAACATGGCAGAAACTTAAGGGCAAAATTCATAGGACTAAGAGTGAAGGCCGTACAGCCCTCGGTCAAGTCTATTGATGCATTCGCTACTTTCAGCTTCGGCTGCTCTTTAAAACTGTAAACGAGCATCAGCACACCTAAATATTGTGTACGAATGCTTCAAGATTACTATATAAATTTAATTCACTATAATTACGAGCTGTGCAGACATAATGCTTGAAAGAACCAACATGTGTCTTGAAGATCCGAGTATCAAAATCTGCAAGGCGTTATCACTCCCATACAAAAAGTAGAAATAGTCATCACTTTAAAATCTCAATTCTTCATCATACAACTCATAAGAAGAAATATTAAAACCGCAAAGTAGCTTAAAATCAATCGGAGCATTATCAAACTGCACATCCATGTAATTTTTTACAGGGTTTAAATTTACGAACCAAGCTTCTGGGCAGCCTAATCATTTCGATATTCCGGTACTTCATGGTTCAAGCACATAACTATCAACATTAAATTCTATGCGAATGAAGGTTCACAGCATTTAATCTACTATGTAAATAGAAATAAGGATCACATTTAAAACCGAGAACCTATCTCCACTATAACTTAGATTTACGTCACGTTCGCACGTAATAACGATTAACCCACACGACCTGTACTCCAGCACTTCGCTAGGTTTGAGGTTGATGCAAGACACCACTGCTCTAGCACTTGCTTGTATTGGAGCATTATGCCACGACCTGGAAGATGGGGGAGGAGCAGGAGTCGGTAGCAACACCGTCAATTGAATTGCAGCGGATTACAGCGTTGCCTGCACCCGATTAGAACAGCTCAGGAGGCCACGGAATGAACTGGAACGAGGCCTAGGGTCTCCTGAATTGCAGGTGACTGAATAACGCCTGTTGTATGAGACCAAACTACGAACAGAAAATATGTTGTCCCATGAATGTAG
>VCRD01001090.1:0-30322 GCA_006783055.1 Trinorchestia longiramus
CACGATCTGAATACATGGAAGAAAATAAAGACTTAGGGGTAACTATTCAAGAATGGGGCTCGACAACACATGCGCTGCCTGACACCAATATTTTCTAAAACTTGTTAATTACGTTAAATTTAAGGTAAATGATCAAACCAACCTTTAAACCATTTGATTCGTCGTTGAGTCCTTTTTAATATTGTATGCTTATTATCGAGTTTTAATTGGACTATGCAAGTGTTCACATCAATTAATATAGAAAACACAAAATCAAGAAGGCAAAAAGAAACTCCGCATAATGCAAAAATGTTATTTTAATGGAACATCAGAACAAAATTACTTCCAAAACAAAGTAAGCTAGTCAGTATTTAGTTGCATAACCTTTCTGCGGTTTGACAGCCCGCAATCTCTTCGGCATTCCCTCGATTAGGTTGCGACAGAACTGTAGTGAATCACTATATATGAACACAGCACAGAGGAGGCTAGCTATCGTCGACCAATCAGAGAACAAAACACCAGAAGTGAATTCCAAGCGAGGTTAGCTGTCATTAACCAATGAGCAGTCACGCTCAGGCAGCAGTGCCCAGCCAACCGCCCTATATAATGAGGCGACAATGCTCGGCGTCACAAACTATCTACCGAGCGCTTCCAAAGTCAGCATCTCCACAAGAACTCTCATCACCTGAAGAAATTAACTTACAGCCATAGCAGAGCGAAGGAAGCAGAAACCAGGCATCCTGTCTACGGACAGGATAGGCAAACGTGCGCAACCAAGAACATATATCACATTGAAATATCTAAATACCATTCTGTTAAACTCATCCTGCCTTTCATTTCCTTCCTCGACGGTCCCTTACTCCCTCAGGCGCTCACTCCGAGTAAGATGAAGATATTCAATGTCTGCTCAGAGATCAGAGATGTCTGAGGGTTAGGACTGGAGAGTGATATTAGCGAGAACACTACAGATCTCCGGTGGAAAGGCGTCTCACTTTTTTACAATTTTCATCCACAGCTCGTCAAGATTACGAATATTATCGTTGCGTAGCTGTTATTTGATGTAGTGTCATTTCTGAATGTGTAGGGGCTGGGGAAAGATGTTGGTGGGGTGCATTTGAGTTCTCGTTCTGCGTCCTGGTAATACAGATGATGAAGTCACTCAGTATTATTTTTTTTAAATTGAAGCAACTTTTGTTATAATTTTTCATTGTTTTAATATCATTTCTGAGCTCACTAAATTACTAAACTACTCCATTCATTAGTTGCATCCAGTGAAGAAATTATAATTATTATTATAATAATAATTATTATAATTATTGTTTTAATATCATTTCTGAGCTCACTAAATTACTAAACTACTCCATTCATTAGTTGCATCCAATGAAGAAATTATTCCTTTCGATATTGTAATCCTTTTAAATCATTATCTGTGGTTCAAACTAATTTTTCATAGCTCAATATAAAAACCACGACATTCACATCCGCATCTACGGATATTGAAATTTAAAATCCGCATCGACAGATGTTGAAAAATCCACATCCGGTACATCTCTACTTTTCTTCATGGGAATGGTGTGAGACCGATTGAAATTCATCGCCAGTTGAGTTGAGAGATGTAGTGATGGTGTCATGGATGTGTCTAGTGTGCGTTTTTGGGTGTGACAGTTCAAAGGAGAGAGAACGTTGTGTGATAACCAACCACACCAGCTAGTCTGACCACATGATCGAACAGATGGATAAAGTTGTTTTAGAGGATCGCCGAATAAGTGTGGAACGCATCGCTTCCAAAGCTGGCTTTTCAGTGGGATCTGCGCACACAATTCTACACATAGACCTGAAAATGCGTTAGTGTCCTCCAGGTAAGTACGACGAAAGCTGACGAACAACCACAAGGCTGCGCACGAGGCATGTTGCCAAGCAATGTTGACGCGTGATGACGGTATGAATGGGACTCTTTTCATCGGTTGGGGCAATGGAAGATATATGGATGCCGTTTGCGAATCCTGAAACGAGGTGCCAGTTAGCCCAATGGAAACACAGGCAAAGATATTTTAAGTATCAAAAACAGTTTTCACTCTCACCTCTGCAGCTAGAATTTTGTGTGCTGTTCAGTGCTGTCATCTTTGTCATGCATTCACAACGACAGCACGCGTATTTTAAAACAAACAGTATGTTTTTGTTTCCAGTCTTGAGAAAAACCATCGGAGGTGTAATAACTTGAATGCACCTCACACATGCATGTTATAAGAACACCGAAAGAAAGCATATTTACTATTATTAAAAAATTAAATAGTTCCCGTAGAAATTCTTCAGTTTAGATATGACCAATTTGAAATTAATATGAAAATAAATGTATTAAAATTTACGGCGAATTATTGAGTTTTGAATGAGAACTTCCATTGTGTATTTTTCAGAACTTCCATTGTGTTTCTTATCTACCTATAACATGGTCATGAAGGAGAAGAAGGCTAATGACGGGAAAATATGGGATATTTTATAGTAATCCAGTGCCTTTGGTATCCACAATACAAAGCTTGTAATACATGTATACCCGTTTTGGTTTCAGTTCGATAATTTTTCTTCAGTTATAGATTGGACGAAATGGGACGGACACACACAGATAGAGAGATACAGAGAGATGAAAATACACTGTGTATTATATAAGTAGACTAAATAGTTCCCTTGGAAACTCCAAGGTTCAGATTTGACTCATTTGAAATTATTGTAAAGACAAATGTATTTAAGATTGATTTACTACGAATCACTGTATTTTAAATGAATATTTTTCATTATTATTCACATTTTTTCCATTCAGTATCTTATCTACCGATAACATGACCATATAGGAGAAAATAAATAAAAAAATTGTGTATTTCGTGGTAATCTGGCGCCTTTGGTATCCAAAATACAATGCCTGTACTACATATAAACTCGTTCTGACTTCAATTCAAAAATTTTTCGTCAGTTATAGATTGGAAGAAATCGGACGGACACAGAGAGAAAGAGAGACAGAGAGATGGAGATACTGTGTATTATTTAGGTAGATAATCTGAATTTTCCTATATATGCTCTAAAAAACAGCTCCCTCTGATGAAGTTCTTCCCAATCAAGTGTTCCAGATTTAATAAAATCACAGTTGTGCCCTCAGTAGGCAACGTTTGGTGTTTCATGCGACACCTGCTGCTATGTTCCTGTCGCAATTGCAACATATTCGAGCGTTGACCATTGACGATGGTATCTCATGAAAATTACTTAAAATCTTTGGATAATCTCAAATAAGGGAAATGCTGGGTTGAGATTAGCTTCAAGGCATTCTTGAGCTTAGACATACACACATACATATATACATATGCAAGCTTTCTATTCCTGCTACATGAATAATTCTGGCAGGACCAGTAGGAACAGTTACGCTTTTACGTGGCAACATTTGTGTCGTCTATAATTTTCACGTTAATAAAAATTAATCGTTCTATTCAATATTTGGGTGTTTTTCCGCTGTAGTCGTTGAAAGTTTCTTTAAAATTATGCTCCGCATATTCAACTTACAAATATAATTTTTAAATACTGTTCTGATGTATTTTTGTGTCGGAGATTCTCTACGAATGAATACAGAATATATTCTCGATCGGATTCTCGAGATCATAGCTGCTGAATATATCGCTTGATGTTTATTATGACGTGATTCTCACTGAAAAATTCCCCCTTAATGCTTCTCTTCGGAGATTTTGCTGACTACTTAGAAAATTTCCTCGAGTGACATTATTTTCCTTTTTAGATCATTTGGTTTCTTCCACAAACGCTCTTACATTAAAAAAGAATCTTTGATAGAGACTTGGTAAAGAGTCTTGTTTAGAGACGTTTTTTCTTTATCAGGCAACTACTTTTGGGGGAACTTCTGAGTAACTTAATAAAGGAAATCATCCGAAAAACTAATCAGTGGAGAATCTCGTATGAAGATGTTTCACTTACATTTAAAGCAAAAAAATTCTACGTCACGTACTTTCCCTCGAACACTCACCTAAAAACCCTGGACCAATAATTTTTTTCGAATTACCCCCGTAAAGATTCTGTTCCGAAAAATTTCTGATGACAAAATAGCAAACACTCACGTGGGCAAAAGAAAATGGTTGTTGATTATTCACCCAGGAATAAAAAAAAATTGAGTGAGAAGGAAATTAATGTAAAAAGATCAATGCAAGAATGGCAGACTGTAGTAGATGCTTAAAGTATAGATGTCCCAAATCAAGATTTTATACATTCAAAATCAGTTGACAATGATATACAGGATTAATTTGCTTCAGATACAAGAAGGTTGCGCATAATTTGCAGCTACAGGCTAATCTGTTATTAATGTTTATTAACCGTTAACTCCTCAGCTTGATTTAGGTTTAAGGTTGTTTCAAGCCCACTAAAAACGGTCTTCTATATCTTAACTATTCTAGCAGGGCCGGAGACTTGTTTCAAGCTCAGTCCTAGTCAGCCATTCAAGCTTCTCAAGTCTACAGTACGTTCGGTTGAAAGACGCATGAATGAATGAATATTCAGCAACTGAGAGAGTGGCCCGACAAACAGAAATTTCGTATTCCGCGTTACAATAGCCATTGTTTCCGAATCAGATTTATTCTATCTGATAAACTAAAACGAATCAAATTCGCAAGTTCAAAGGCTTCTGAAGGTACTATTAGCTAATTTATTGAAGAAGCTGTGAGAAAATCCGTGGTGCTTGGATATTCATAGAACTCGATGTCTGAAATAGAAAGTTAGTAGTCAAAAAAATTGCATAACATTTCTCGCCCAAAATATTTGGTCTCTGCAGCCACTATGCCTTTGTTGTCAAAATCAGGTGCATAAACTTATTTGCAAAAGGCTAACGACTCCTTGGCAATTTTTCCAAGAAAATGTGAAAAAATCTATATTCTCCCGATGAAATTTTTTCCACGTGTATAATTTTCCCAACTTTCAAAGATTATACCTGAAGCGCTCATTGTTTACGAAAAAGAGAATTAATTTCAATTTAATTTATCTTTCTTGCCTGAAGTAATCACTCAGCACGAATAGAAGGTTGTGCTGCTCATCATTTTCTAGAGAATACAAATTGATCTCATTCCCCTCGTCTCTGCTTAACGGGGCTACGGTGATGAGGCTCCAAGAAAGCAAACAATTCTTAGGAGCCCTGGCTGACAGTGATCACTGCTAGAGAGATCATAGCAGAAGTGACCATTGTGATTATGTTCACAGAAAATGATTACAGCGAAAGTGATCACTATGAAAATGTGAAACACCCAATGCCGTTCGTTCGTGCTGTAGATGCCTTTTCACCTATGCGAAGTAGATGCCTCTTCACCTATTCATCTTCAATTGCGTTTTCTCACTGAGAATTTCCCTGGCAAAGCACTTAAACTGAAAGATAAATTCATTCTTTTCACTTGGCTGGCTCGTGTCTGATCACAGGCAGCAGGTTTTGCATACGTGTTGGTCGAACATTTGGGATCAAAATTTGGAAACATGAGCTCGGGAGGTAAGAAGTGGTAAGATGTTCGTTTCATAACCAGCTCCATCTTGAGGGAAGCATTTGTCTGACGGATTTTGCCTCGATGGCAGAAATACATGACTTCAAACAATCAGCTTCTCTGACTGTTTAATTCCGGTGTACTAGATCTGTTTTGAATGATTTGTCTACTTGTATTGGTTACGCAGAGTAAGTGAGCGTTTTTTCCTTGCTCAGTTTTATACATGTCCTCTTTCTCTATACAGGGTGTCCCAAAAAAAACCATACCCAAGTTTCATGAGCTGTAATCCAGAAACTATTAAACTTACAAAAATGGAAAGTCACATTTTGTTTCTTAACATTTGCTCCATCTCTGTACAAAATTACAGAAGAATTGATTCAACCGTTTTCTTTAAGCAGTATTTTTAGTGACCGATATTGAAAACCTGTTTGCACACTTTTGTTAAACTTCGAATTTTATGATATTAAAACCATGTTTTTAATAATTTTCAACCGTTTATTAAATGGAAAATGCCACTAAAATAAAAAACAATCGAAATGTTCTTCCTATTGTTCATTTCCTTCGGTGTGTCCTCTGTTTCTCTCAATACACCGTTGCATTCGCCTCCTCATTCCCACCATCACTCGTCTAACGAGAGCATCATCTCCTCGTAGCAAATTGGCCTCATTTTCAATTATTTGCTTGAGTTCGTCGGTATCACGCAGTGGAGAGCTATAAACCTTACTCTTTAGATGTCCGCAAGGGAAGAAATCACACGGCGTCAAATCAGGCGATCTGGGGGGGCCACTCGATACGATGATTCAAGGCGATAATGCGATTGTCGAATAGCTCATTCAGTTTTTTCCCTACAGTAGTAGTTCCATGCGCAGGAGCACCGTCCAGAATCCACCAGGTTCGATTGATTCTGTTTCCATGTGTTTCTCAAAGTCTTGGAACGATCCTGTTATTTATTAGATCAAGGTATTCAACTCCATTTAAGTTATTGTTGTAAAAATATGGACTGATCACATGTCCATTGCCACAAAGTCTCATCCACACAGACACTTTCTCTCCCGAAATTCCTACGCCAAAGTTGAAATTAGGAGGTTGGTTCTTCGGTGCATATGTGCGAACATTGTGATTATTTTCTTTGCCATTCAAATGAAAAGCGGCCTCATCGCCAACCACAATGTCGTCCACAAACCGAACATTTCTTTGCAAGAACGATTGAGAGAAATTCAGCCGCCGAGGAAGATCGTTATCGAGGAGTTTGTTCCGCACATGCATCTTATAAGTATGCCACTTCAAATCCAAAGTTATAATTCTGTTGAATGTAGATTTAGTAACATCTAATCCACTTTTTCTTGCCCAGATTTTCGGATATTCTGTAAGTGCTCCTTGAACAATTCGAACATTTTCTTCTGATCGCTCTGTTCTCCTCCGTCCTGATCGACCTTTGTTGAGATTCAGGCGTGTTCCTTCGGTTCTGTACCTAGTACCATTTTTCCAAATAGTCATCTTTGTTGGAGACTGCCTTTCAGAAAAAGGTTCTTGAAATGATTGAATGACCTGATGGAAACTTTTCGCTTGAAAATACTTCTCAACGATAAATTTTCTTTGTTCTTTTGTGAGTTGCATAATGGGAGGCTCTTCGATCGGTAAAAATCTTGAATAGTTCAAGATCATGCTTTCGTATTCATACGTAATTCAACTTACGAATTGAAGCTGTATCAATGATACCAAAGCATAAGAAAACAAAATGTGACTTTCAAATTTTTTGTAAGTTTAATAGTTTCTAAATTACAGCCCTTGAAAATTGGGTATCTTTTTTTGAGGACACCGTGTACATAGCTTATCCTTCAGGAAGTGGAAGTTTCGTGTGATCCATAGAATTTTTCCACTCCCAAGTGGCCTAAATTAACATAATTTTGCAGTAACGATCTCAAACAGGATACACAACGAAAATAATGAACCGATTGAAAATATTACAACAGATCAGCAACACAATAACAGAAAAATAATGTTGCTATTAGATAACCCCCAACGGACGTATGAATTTAAATAGAACTTTTATCGAGCGGCAAGCACGTCTGTTGCTGATACACCGGAACATCATTTCCAGAACAAGAGGCGGAACGCGCAGTTGCCAACCTTGTGTTGCGCTTCTCTTGATCCTCGGTGTGCAGTCACCACTTCTTCAAAACAAATGATGGTGAAACTAACAAAATAAAATGTTACTACACATTCCAGAATTATCGTGGTCTATATGAATGTATCTAAATTTGTGGATGAAACAAAATCAATAAAAATTTAACTTCGTGGTGACTAAAGGACTAGAGTTTAGCTTGTAAAGTGGGCGACATCTAGAACGCAGTGAAAGACTCTGCCACTATTGGCTCACAGGGGAGCTTCAATGTAAAAGAAAACTAGATAAAATCTATGGAAACGTGCTTCTTCGAGTATAGTGCCACAAAAATAATTTATTTTAGACGTTTGACTTCATTTCAGTCCAGATTTTCTGGCAAACCTAGTGCACAAGCTTCCGAACCAGTTGCACTTATATTAGAAAACATCAAGGTTTATCTGAAACATTGATACTACAATGCGGTCTGTGTGTAGCACCTTCTTATTTCGCTTATCACAGCGCTAATATTTTTCATTTGGATTTCTGTAATCCATTTTCCGGCTTTATAGCTGCACAGCTACAAGCACATCTGCCGACTGCGATATAAAGCAGCTGTGTATTGATTAATGGCGCGGAAAGCGTATTTATTATACAGGGCTGAGGCATTCCGGGCCCTGAGATGGTCACTTAAATTCTAAACAATGGAGATCCACGCAATGAAACAGAGTCCTCGAAGCGCTTTCGAACGCCCAAATAAAAGATCCTATACTGATGTCTCGGTCCAATTGATCTCAATGAAATTTTTTTCTACCAATAGATCTGCAACTTCGTTTACACATTTATCCGTGTGAGATCTATGCATTTATACCTGCAAAGGGAAAGATCTACTCAAAGAAAGATCCTAAAGCAAGATCTGAAATAAGATCTCGCATAAATTCTCACGTATAGTAATTGGGTAAATGAATTCCCTGCTGAAATGTCGGAATTATTATCTTGATTTAAAAGAGAAACGAAAGTTCTTGCGAATGATACGCAATGCAGCCTTGCAACAGAATGTGTTCAAACATACATCAGAAACTCCTCATTTCATGAAGGAGATGACTTGTATTAGAGGGAGTAGCTGATTTTTTGGAACGTGCAATTTAGGCTGAATTGACAGACCTAAAACTCGCTTTGTCTGACGAAATATTGCATGAGGTAGATGATTGCAATCTTATGGTAGGTTCAAAGTATCCATATTGAGGAATATCTAATTAAGAGAAAACACACTAAAACTTTGGTGAAACAATCAATAGAAAGCTAAAAAAATAAGCTTTAATAAATATGTAAACAATTTTAGCAAATTCAATGCAGTATTCAATGAAGAAGTAAATATTGATACGCCAGTGAAGATGTGAAACATTTAGAACCTCTACAGATTTTATTAGTATCGAGAGCTTCTAACCAGCAACCTGTGAATAATCATAAAGGAAAGCACAACTTTCCATAAAATAAACTAGTTATATCTTAATTGAGCATTTAATGGAGGCTTGAATGAATTTCTAGTTCAATATATAGAGTAGAAATTGTATAACAAACCTACAGGTGTAGATTTAAAATTAACAGATTGAAGTGTAAACTCATACTGCAAGATGTCGCTTACGATGTACCAAATTATCTCGTAATTTAATTGAACTAAATTCAGAGCTAGTGCTTTGTGTGTAGAAAATCAACTGGAAAATATGCCGACCGTCATCACTGTCTTGCAAGTCAGACATTGCTACACCAGGTCCAGTGCACGTCAGAGTTGGACATTGTTGTGTAAGTGTAGGTCACGCAAACCTTGTACGTGCCTCCTGCAAGTGCGTATTCCACGTCACGAGGTTCATGGGCTTAAGCAAAAAGTAACTGACCTCCACACATTTGTATGACTTATTACATGCATGCACCACTAATTTGATTTTTTATACGATGCAACTGCAAAAACACAGCATCTAGTAAACTTTTTCAGCAACGATTGTTGAAGCTTATTCTCCCATTTGAAATCATGTATCATGATGAACAGAGCTGCTTATCAATAGCTCAGGAAATCTGTACGCCTGTTTGCAATGACATATTCATGTTAACAGGTAACCGAGTCTCAAGCATTAAAGATGAACGAAATTAAATTGACATTCTAAACAACGAACATTCTACCAACATTCCAAACTGCGCGTGGCTCACATAAAAAAACACACATTGAGGCGACAGTTTGTTATACAAAACGCAACATTGTTCATATTGACTTGAATAGGCGGCTCACATATTAGAACTGTCAGCTAAATGCTTTTGTTCGTTCTAAAATATGCATCCATGAAGAACGCCAAAATCCCTTACGGAGAATCCTGAACTGCGCATTCGTGCAGCGCGTGATTCTAATTCTGGTGTGCACCAAACCAAACTCTGGACCATGAACGTATACGTAAATACACACAAATTCAAACATTGGGCACATGCGTACATTCCTTCATATATATATATATATATATATATATATATATATATATATATATATATATATATATATATATATATATATATATATATATATATATATATAGTGTATATAGTCTATATATACATACATTATATTACATTATATACGTATATTGGCCAGTGGCCTCATAGATTTTGCGTAAAATCCACACTTGATAACCAATTATGCATAGCTGATGTAGACCTCAACAGCAGCTGCAGCTGCACAAAACTGAGTTCCAGTCAGGTCTCATTTGAAGGCAATCGCTACAGATTTTGTTAAACTGCGTCGGCGTCGGTAGGAACTGGGGCGCTTTAAAGGGGAGCCTACGATGGGCCTTCCGCTCCCTCTGTACTTCCCCCTCTCTGTGTGCTGCTTCACTTCGGCTTGACCTCCTTCTGTACTTCACTGTATTACCCCACCTCTACACAGTCTCGCATTATGTAACCCCCCCCCCTATACCTCTCAATTGACCCAATTACTTCTTGAACCCATTCCATATTTACCCAATTCATCTCCCACTCAATACCTCTTTACAAACTCCTTTCTGAGACTTAACCCCATCTAAATACTGTACCGATTACATACACCACCTAAACTCTGAACATCCTCACCTATACACAGGATGCACTGCACTTCATTTGGAACAACACACCATCCTTCTTCTCTGCTCTGCTTATGGTGTCAATCTGGATATATTTAGTATTATCCAATCGCTTCAGTAATGACGTTAATTGGATCATTAATTTTGTGAGAAAATATCTACCCCAGAGCCCATTATTAAAAACCAGAATTCCTTATCGTCAGAACAGCTTTTTCGTGCAACCAGGGTACCCAAAATATAAATCAAAAGAGAGAAGACATACCAACAAGGTTTCAACAATAATAAGTGATCAGGTCCGTTTTGAACAACTTCTATAACATCAACACTAATGTACAAGAGCCGTTGTGAATACAGACCATACAGTGTAAACAAAAAATGTTTTGGTTTTTAAATGGCTATAGCTCACTATCTATTGAAGCTGAAAGATAAAACAAAAACCTTCTGAAAGCATTGAGTCGGAAGTTTTATTCATGTGTAGTATAAGAAGCCTATCTGCGAACGTTTTGTTTTCTTTTTGTAATTTATTTGTCACGGACCAAGACGAAGGGTCTAGAACAAATAAATTATCAAAAGGGAACGAAACGTGGCAAGACAAGCTAATTATACTAGACATTGGATAAAATTTTAGAATCTTCTCTTTAAGATGGTTTTTGTTTTATCCTCCTACTTACTACAGTGAGTGAATTATACAGTAGTCATTCAAAAATCGAAACATTTTTATCGTCACGCTGTGTTAACACTAATGTATAAAATCCATAGTGTATAGATATCCCACTATACAATTATACTCAGTTTGTTGCATGCTTGGTTTGTCTTTCTGTCACGCTCTTAAAGATTTAGATAGGAGAAAATTCGATAAGATATACATGTATTATAAGCATTGTATTGTGAATACTAAAGGCACATCCTTCAATGTCGAAACTCCTTCGCAAAGCCTGAGTCCACTGGTAAATCAAATGAAAAAATTCACTGAGAAACATATGAATTTTTCGCTTGCGGGTCTTCTAGTTCTCTATATAATATTGACTAAATAAATGTACATCATTTTGTGTGTAATACGTATCAGTATTTTATAGGGCAAAATTAGTCGTCTATGATGTGCCCGCAGAAATTCCGTAGCATAAATACCGCTTAACTGAATTGTTTACTTTGCTTCAGTAACTCAATTCAACAATTCCGACTTATAAAATAAATTTCATCGTATTTCAAGAAAAATCACATGCGTGTGCAATAATACTTTAATGAATATAAAAAACAGACTAAAGGATACGAGCCAGTATAAACATTAAAACAAGAGTTCGTGCTTCATCGGTTTAATTTACTCCTTTCATTCCGTTATGAGTGAAATAACTTGAAAATTACCAAGGAATTGAACAAAAAGTGCAAAACAAAGTTACTCAGAAGAAGAGACAAAAATATGTATTTTTGAGCCATTTGAAACATACTTCATTTCCTGACATTTGACACTTGGACTATTCTACCACAGCAGTTCTTAATCCAGAGAGGAAAGATAGGTAAAATTATTTTTCTTTAATTTGGAATACTAAGAATTTAATTATCATACGGATGTCTGTGTGCCAAAAATACAATTTTTCAAACATTACATTTTTTACATTTTCAGTGCATGCATTTTAAGCATTGTACTATGGACTTGAAGGTAGCAGATTACTATAAAAAACTGGATTTTTCGTCATTGACGTTTTTCCACTTCAATGTGGAAACTTTTTCGGTAGAACACCGTCAACTTATCCCAACAGCAATAAAATGCAGTCCGAAAAGAAAGGAAACAATTGCACAGGAGCGAGTAATACAGCACTCAGCTATATAATTGCAACTGCAAAAGATAATAACTACCAGAAGGCAAAATGCAAGAGAAGAAGGAAGAAGAGCATGATTATATTACAAGAGAAATAAAATGAAACAATTTAGAGATAGTGATAATGAAGTTCAAAGAAGCGTAAGACTTTAGAATCTAAAAGAAAGGAACAAAACACAATTCTAAAACATATGGTTTTTTTCACATGCGGGATTACTGGCTGAATTAGTCGCTACTCTTTTAATACTGTGAATCAATATATGCTATTAAGCTAAGTTAAATATTACACTACCATAGCTCGTACGCTATTCCTTCGTATCATAGTATCAATTTGGGCCCAACAGGCAACCAGTGCAACAAAATAACATGAATCCCCTTTAAAAGCATTTAGACGCCAAACTCTGCCAGTCCAGCTTCAACAATACCTGCTAACAAGAAGGAACAAAGCTAGCACTCAACTTTTTCTATTACTGGTCAGTCCCTCCAGCGCCTCTGTTGCTGGGTTGAGAACACCTAGGCCCTCACCCGCTATGTTCTGCCAAGAATTGCCTTCATTAGTTGTGACAATTCCCAATTGCAGTTACACATTGCATGATCCAAACAGCGCTCAAACAAATATTATTTACTAGATAGCTTCTGTGTAAATTCCATAGTTTAAAAGTGATAAAATTAAGGATTTTTCGAACCATGATTGCTTTGTAATTTTGATTAGAGTCGCCTAGTTTGAAATCATCATAAAGACGAATGTACTAAAGATTTGCGACGAGTTATTGTGTTTTAAATGTATATTTTTCATGAATATACACAGAACTTCAATTCTGTATCTTATCTACCGATAACATGGCCGTGTAGGAGAAGAAGACTAATTACGGGAAAAAATAGCGTATTTTATAGAAATCCAGCGCCTTTGGCATCTACAATAAAATGCTTATGATACATGTTTACTCGTTCTAATCACCATTCAATTATTTTTCTTCAGTAATAGATTGGAAGAAATGGGACTGACACACACAGATAGAGGGAAAAAAGAGAGAGAGAGGGTTTTAGATGCACTGTGTATTATACGCAGGGTGCAGCATAAATAACGCCCTTTGTTTAAGTGGACCAAAATTAAAGCCTTTTTGATTATCCTTTATTTTTTTGAACATGAATGTATTGCCACAGGTTAATATATTAATATAATATGTTAACAAAATAATATAATACTTATTCGATTTAATAATGTTCAATAAACGATTATTGTAGTTCAATGGAGTTTTCTAAGCTTGTTACAACAACAGGCCTACCCGCTCATTGAGCATCACATACACTTCTTGTGGATTCAAATTTTCTAATGAAGCTAGTGATATTTTGGCTCTGCACCCTTGGGATGTTAAATTCAGCTGATAACAATCTTACGATTTCAACACTATTTTTATTGTTTTGATAGAACAACTGAATTGCTTTTTCTTTCTGTTACTTTGTTAATCTCATGGTTGTATAAAATATGTGAAAAATGAAAATTAAGCAAATTAATAAAGAAAATAATAAAGTAAATATACATTATCAGATATAAAATTAAAAATGGCTTTACTTATGCTGCACTCTGTATGTGGTAACCGAGAGTCATTAGTATTGAGTGATACAAATTGCGTTGATCAACTCAAGTTTGACTACGGTTCGTAAAGTAGACGTTCCTTCATTTTTGCCATCGTCGAGCGCAAATTTGGGGCACATTAGATCAATTTTCTGAGCAATTTTGCTTCTGATTGAATGAACTATAGTCGTTTTCCTTAAATTTTATATTCCTTGAATTTTGTTACCAACTCATGATTTGAAAGTTGCTACTAAATTTAACCCTTTCTCTCCGAAAAAAAATTTCTCCTGGAATGACCTTTTGTGCTCAATATATACATAAATAGACTAAATAAAAGTACTTGTGAAGAAAATATATTGTAATTACTTTTATTTTGTGAAATACAGTGCAGGTTGATACCATGGTACCGCTAGGAAGATATGTTTTCAAATATGATCTAAATAAAATTTAGTCCATTTATGAATGCTAATATCCTCTGAAATAAAAAACGTCAAATAAGAGTGACAAAATAAAAAAGAAACTATTCAAGATAGATTAAATGTGACTTCTGATTAATTTGTACGGTATTTACGAAAACATTGCATACATAACCCAACGAGATATTTACAGCATTGCGATCGTGTACGAGAACTGCATGTCTCCAATGCGCCCCTCCGCCTGCCATCATTAGGAACAGGCTCTATAAAGTGCCCACATAGATCAAAACGTGCATCTTTTTCTCCAGGCTTCAGTGTAGGCTTTCTTCTAGGGGCTTTTGGACAATTTTGATATCTTAGAAGATATGCCATCACAATTTCCCTTTTGAATGTTAAATGATCCATGTCTTTACCAGTACATCTGGCTAGAAGCCATGTATTTTGCACTGCTGCATTAACTAGCCCAGTGAGCAGTGGCCACCACTCTGACAGCAATCCTATACGCATTGATATTCTGATCCATTCGGTCAGTTCCTCATATATACTGGTTATATACATCAATGACATGAGGTAAGCTCATTTGAATATGTTTACAATCTTTTTTGACCAACGACGAACATTATTAGTTGGATTTTCACCAAGTTAAGTGGACGCAGCAGTGACTATTGTATTGTCTTTCCACCGCATAATCCTGATGGTGATGCTCTCTAATTTACCAGTAACAGCATCATAAGCTCTTCTTTCTACCTTATCAAAACTCTTAGGAGATTTTACTGTACACAATTTTTCAAGGCGACTAGCACGGAGAGTCTCTGTTCCATTGCAGGCCCTTTGTCGAAGTTCATGTAATAATGGCATTGAAGTTAACAAATTATCAAATAAAAAATAATATGGGAGTTCAGTCTTCTCGACATTGTAAGTTGACAGTAGATGCAGAACACTTGATGAACATTTACCAAATTTTCCTTCCATTTCCTCGTCACCTTTTTATGTCTTTCCTTGATAAACGTCAAAAGCACACAAATATCAGCTAGGTGTATTTTGGCACCACATTTTATGCCCAAAGCGTATTGGTTTATTTCTTATTACTTGCTTGCACCCATGTTTTCTAAAATATTGAACCATGGCTTCATCATAAGATATATTTTTGGAGGGCACAAAGTGTTCCATGAACTTTTTCTGTAAGTGAACAATGAGAGGTCGCATTTTGATGTATTTGTCATATATATCCAAGACATAAGAAGCATTGAAATACAAACGTTTCATGATAATGTCGAACCGATCCTGTGCATCGAAAAGTGAAACGGCACTTTTGTAAACATCATTTGACTTTGAACAATACATATGTTTTTGGGAAGAGTATTACACCCAGTCAATAATGAAATGGCTAAAAATATCTTCAATTCCCTAATTCGTACTTGTACATGAGGCCAATTATTTTCAAAGCATATTTTGTCATTTCAGTCTGCAAATGATGCAGAATATCCTCATTGATGAACAATTCAAAATGTTCAACAGGTGAAAAATCAGAATATTTCGAGTAATTGCATTCAAGGAAAATACCATAACTACCCGACTTATTCCCTTTTGTAGACAAAATATTTTTTGCCCCGTTTTGCTGTTTAACTGCAGTATTTTTACGCTCTACTGATTGAATTTGGTTGGTAGGTTCATCCTGCAGATCATCACTTATTACCCTATCGCAAGGACGCAACTCTGCAGGAGCCATCAGTTGTCCACTTGATAATTTGCCTGCATTACAATTCCCATCCAAATTTTCATCACCTGAATCTTTATCTGTTAAATCACGAACATCAAGAGACTCCATATAAATATCCTGTTCATTTTCATCCTATGCTAACATATCCAAAATTTCATTCAAAGTGAGGGACCTGTGAAATAAACTTTAAGAAAAGTTTGTACACGTATCATCCTAGCGGTACCATGCAGTACCGCAGACTTCAATTTGATATTGTACCTACAAATTTAAGAGTAATTATCAAGAAGATGTGTAAAACAGTTGTCATGCATCTATTATGAATGTTTATTTACCTCACGTTCAAAAAAATGCTCTTAGATAGTTACTATAACTTACTTTTTGAACGGCATCATCTCGGCTCCGCGTTTTGAAATGATGCGTCACGCAAAAAACGTCTGAAGTGTAACTATGATGCAACTGCCACTGGCAAGCTTAGGGATTGCGGCTGAGACATTAGTCCAAGTCTCAAACATGTTCAGAATATATTTCCTTCAACTGTTTTTAATTGAGAGTGGTTTATTTTACGATAAATTATGTGGTACCATGTGGTACCGCTAGGAGAGAATGGGTTAAGATTATATTTTCCACTTTGATAACTTTTACCCACCCCCAAATATATGTTATTTCTTATCGTACACCTTTAATTTTCAAATATTCCTCTACTTTACAATAATAAATTAAGAGACGTTCCAACACGGGATCTCCAATAACTCTTCAAAGTACATGATGGTATGAGATTTTAACCATAAAGGTTCAATCATCTAAACACTTTGCACATTACACATTGTCTCCTGAGAACTGACCGTTTACATAAAACCTGGAAGCTGAGTTGAAAGCTATTAAATAAATAAATAATTTTACTCGAATTGACAGAATCACACCATCCTTGAGAAATTCAGGTTCCGTTTTAAACATTTCATCGATAAATTCGTAACCCAGGTTCAGTTCCAATTTTCCAACACGTGTCGTGCGACTGCAGAGCAAAAAATTGCAGCTCTGAACGCAGCCAGAAACAGCGTCTCCGCCCATTGGCCTCGATATCGGCTCCAGGACACAACATGTCGCAATACGTTGGCAACACGTCCAAAAACTTGGCTCCAACGGCTCTCTTCGATATTTTGGTGCTAGTTTTCATTATAAAAATCAAATTTTAAAGGTAATCATGTTCTTTGTAACAGTACTTTGTTTTCAAATAAACATTCCTAAGACAGGAAGAGGGTAATATTATGTATAATACGTTAGTATCTCAGGTAGGAATTCAGTGGTGGGCAATATTTAAATACATCGTTTATAAATATGTACGTATTTAAAACCATTTCTGTGTATGAAAAAGTATTTTCGAATACATTTAAAAGTGTGTATTTAAAAACTGTACTTAAATACAATATATGTATACTTAAATACAATGTACCAGTTGGTGCAAAAGGTTTTACCGATTTGTAAGCTTAATTTTGAGAATGAAAAAAATAGTTATTTTTTGAAGAATGTATTCATAACAATAACATCCTTAGGCTTCTTTGACCTGATTTCATCTGTCAACGAGTTTATATATGACTCATTTGTAAAATTCTTCAGGTTTTGATGCGAAATATGAATCTAACTTGTTTTTAATTTCTTCCTGTGATGTCGACCTAAGGCTATTTGAATGGTTCTGTAATTCTCAAAATAAGTGATAATCAGAAGGGGCGAGGTTGAGAGAATATCCTAGATGGGGTAAAACCTCCCAATCAAGTTCTCAATCAAGTCGCAATCAAACCAAAGATTCGCACAAGAAATACGTTGGCACAGGTTCTCTGGAAATAGTTCGCACGGAACCCATTTTCCGAATACTGAAACTTTCTATTTGTTTCAGTCGGCGTACCACGGTTGTATAGGTTACATTAAATTGGTTAGACAGTTCCCTCGAAGTTACAGTCGAATTTTCAGCAACAGCGGCTTCCAACAACTCCAAATCAAGCTTTTTGGGCGACCACCTCTAACCTCATCTTTCAAGTCACAATTCCCTTTACAAAAACGGGAAAACCACCATCTGCAAGTTCTCTCCTTTACAGCACCATTTCCATACGGACTTTAAACGTTTTGTGCTGCAGCACTTGCCTGGAAATCTCTATGAAACTCGTAGAGTAAAGCATGTCTGATATGTTCTTTAGTTGAGTTGAACGTAGGTGCAAATAATGCAGCAAAATAATAATGATTCCTTAATGGTCTGAAAGAAAGAGATTTAAATTTCTCATGCTATTTTGAATCAGCAATAGGAATAGACATAATATCAATTTAAATAATTTTGAATTTTTCTCTTCAAAATCGGCAAGTTTTGCACCAACCTGATGTTCAAATGCATTGAAATAATTTTCGTCTAGGTACGATGCTTGAAACGAGTTTGAATGTTCAAATACGACACTTGAAACGCATTTAAACGTCGTTGTAACGCAATGGCTTTTTAGTCACGTCCACAGCTTGACAAGCAGTTGAGGATGAGCTTTCATAAGAAGTGGTCGGAACTGCTCTGAAACTTTTGTTGCTCGTCGTACTCGTCAGTTATTGTTGAGATGGCCTCCAAAAGTTCCATTTCGTGTTCCTCACTCTCTTCAAGCACCGACAATATTGAAATAACTCCAGTGCACCCTATTTTTGATGAGAAATATTTTAGAGTAAAAGAACAATCTAGTGTCAAACTCAAATGTGAATGCATTCTGTGTGGCCAAACGATCTCAGCCGCCATGAACAGTACAACGAATATTTACACTCACACTAAGGTAAGCAAGATCTTTTATTTTACTATTATAAGTTATCTAATTCTTTGATAAATTAGCAACTCTGTATTTATACCTACTTATATTATATAGAAGTCGGTTTTTATTTCTTATTAATAAAAGACTTTTTTCTAATGGTCACGGGAAGAATTCATAACGAACATTTTAATGCAAATCCAAGGGTCCATGCTGTAGAACAAATAATAATTAATAATTATAAAACTACTTGCTTTAATTTCATGAGTTATGATGTCTGTCACTTGTTTAAAATTTTTGCCATAATTAAGTTCCCTTTGTTCTTTTTTTCTATGTGGCTGATATTTTACCCACAGTCTATTGTGTGATGAAAATTTTATCATACAAAATATTCCTGTTGTATGCACGGAATTTGCAAAATTTCGAGCACCATTGTTATCAATATTGATAAAGAAAGTGTTTTGGGAATTTAAAAATAGCTCTACTGCGAGCTGGAATTTACTTCATAACGCCTTAACTCTACTACCGAAACACAAAGATAAGCTCAATGAACTTTTCACTGCACTAGAGCTCCCAACCCTGAAAGTCTCGGAAATAGAATTCATTGATGAATATATGTATTTGTGTTGTGGGACTCATTGCTACTGCAATCGACCACTGGCAAGGAGAAGAGGCTGCTTTCTACGGACACTTTCTCCCTACCCTTCATACTGTGCAGAATGAATTTAATGAACTGAAATGAAAGCAGTTAAAACCTTGTGTCCCACCCTTACAAAAAGTTTTTCAGGGATTTTAGAAAATATTGCAAAAAAAACTTTAGCTAGTTGATGAACTAGACGTTCATGACGCTATATTGGCTGTACCCACTCATCCTCACTTCAAGTTGTGATGGATGGATATCAACAAAGCGTGGGACTGTGAGAGCAAAATGACTTCACTGAAAAATGACCTCACAATTTCTGCCTCGATATTCCAGTCAGCAAGTTCTCTCGACTCCTCAGAGCAGGCAAACTCGACGTCGGTCAAGTCCAAGGCCTCCTCCACGAGAGAGACACGGAAGGAGAAAACGGATGAATAAGATCTATTTACACACAAAAACTAAACCTACAACAGACTCGTCCAACCAACATTGGTTACGATGAAGTAAGTGGCTCGATCGAATTCCCGTCGAGGAATACTAAATTCATAAGGCACGCTGGCGAGGACAGACAGTACCAGCGTGCCTTCTTGGGTGCACCTCGGAAATCCTATCTATCCCTCTGAAGAACGCTAAGTCCCAAAAATATGTGAAAGAGAATCCTTTTCATCATACCCCAAGAAATTTTTCATGAAATGCATTTCAATGGAATGTACCTAAATTATGTTTGCATAAATATACTGTACATGATAAAATTCTTTCCCGCATTGTCATACATCAGCTATTTATGAAAATAATGCAGAACAGTATAGGCAGGATGTTACGGAGCTGTATGGATGTTTGTTTTAAAATTAAATAAAAAATACTAATTGGAAGGAAAATGATACTTTCTACCCTTCTGCACTCTTTTTTCCGTATAATTTATGTAACGCAGGGGTTGAGTCAAATTTTTAGACAATAATAGCTGTTAGTCCTGCTTCTTGAAATTCTCGTCAGGTTTCAATTGTAGTGAAGTTTGTTTCTCGTGAGACAGTACACCTTAAAGTGACGCCAAGATTATAACTCTAAATGAATCCTAACGTCTATTAAGTACACTCAATCTACGAGTATTTTCATATTTCAATATGTAAATTTAGCTTTAAGAGAGAAATGTTTACTAAAGTATTTAGATGCATTTCATGTACTTAGTATTTAAATACGTTTAATGTATTTAGTGTCCATCATTGAGTAGGATACAAATAATATAATATTATTCTAATTCATGATATAACTAAAGTAAATTTACATACCACGTATTAACAGTTACAAAGAATGTTTACGAGATCTGTTTTTTTCAACCTCCAATGGACTATTGAAACATGTCAAATTTACGTAACATAAAAATTAAATTGCCAAAAGTATTCCAAGGTCTTACTAATTTCTCTACATAATCGCCAAAAAGGTTGTGGCATTTGTCATATCGTGACAAGCTTCTTGATGTCTTCTTCAAAGAAGTTAGCCGCTAGTGAGCAGAGATGAAGGGGGTGGACCAAAATATGGAAAATAAATGTTTCTTCTAGTGAAATGTATAAGTTGTTCTGGTAATCTCGCGTACTGACGCCGCTTATACAGAGTGGCCCAAAAAATATGTATATACACTGTTTTGAATGTTTATTACTCTTTCGTTAACGTATGTACAATAATCTTATTGGTATAAATTTTTTTAGAATTAAATTTCCTATTCAGTTGTAAGATATTATTCTGATACAGATTTTTGTTATTGCGCAATATCATCACGCATTACTCATCACGTTAATGCGTTTAAGGAAAATCCTGAATTTATTAGAAGAGTGATGAAGAAAACGAGAGAAAGATCTCAACATTGCTTA
The DNA here is from genome assembly GCA_006783055.1 of Trinorchestia longiramus. Lineage (NCBI taxonomy): Eukaryota > Metazoa > Arthropoda > Malacostraca > Amphipoda > Talitridae > Trinorchestia > Trinorchestia longiramus. Next base: position 21,493 of record VCRD01001090.1, read on the forward strand.
GAAAAAATGGTGGAAATTTTAATAGGTAGAATATGATGCAAAAATCAAGTGTTTGTTATTTTGTTATTATATGTTTTAGTTAATAAATTTTTAGTTAAAAAATTTTAACTATTAATATTTATTTTGACTTGTTAAGCCCTATTTCCAGATAGGTTTGGGCATTTTTTATTATAAAAGGAATATTTCTGTTTCTCCACGCAATAATTAAATTGCTTATCTTTAGTGTGATGCATACTGTGCAACAACTAAAATGAATATCAAAATAATATTCCACAACTGAATAAAAAATTTAATTCCAAAGAATTTGATGGCAATAAGATTTTTGTGCTTATGTCGACGAAAGAGTGATAAACATTCGAAACAGTGTATAGATTATTTTGGGCCACCCTGTATAGGTCTGCCATTTTAAGGCACTGTTGTGTCAAGTTGTAATTGCATCATGTCAGAGGTAACAGACTCTGAATGTAGGCAAATTGTAGGAGCGCATATAGTGGGTGCTTCCGTAAGCAAAGTAGCCTAGGGGTTCAGTGTTCAAAGAGGTACTGTATCGAAGAGTTATTCCGCATATTTGAATTCCATAAAAACATCCTCACCGCACGTCAACGTCCTCATCCTCTATATCACCGCACAGACGAAAGTGTGTGTTAAGTGATCGTGACAGACGATCATTAAGGAGGACTACGACGACAAAAAAAACACAGCTGTAAAGGTTACTACTGATGTATGTCATGCTCGCAAATCCTCTAAGCAGTTGAACAATAAGAAGAGAGTTCCATTAGCCTGGTATTTCTGGCCGAATGGCAATTTAAAACCATTCATCAGTGATGATAATTCTCGTGACAAGAGAAAGGGATTTTTAAGTCATAAACCCTGAACTATAGAGCAGTGGAAGAAAGTAATATGTTCAGATGAGTTTCCTTTCTCACTGTTTTCCACTTCTGGCCGAGTTTTTATCTCAAACCTTTGATATAGACTGCTTGTTGCCACGAGTGGATCATGGATGGAGGTCTCTGATGCTTTTGGCAGCCATATCCTGGTTTTCTGCGGACCCCATGATAACGCTGCAAGGTCACATTACTGAAAAAAAATACGTGAACATTTTGGCCAATCAACTCCACCCCATTGTATAAACTTTGTTCCCCAATGATATTGGTGTCTCCAGAGACGACAAAGCTCCTGTTCACACAGCTCACATCGTCCAGAGCTGGTTTTCTGAGCACGAAGGGGATTTATCACATTCCCCTTGGCCCCCACAGTCTCCAGGCCTCAATATTATTGAACCTGTGTTGACTACAATGGAGAGGAAAGTACGTGGTCACTATAGATGCACCCCCATCATCGCTATTTGAACTTGCCACCGCTTTGCAGGAAGAATTGTACAAGATTCCCATGCCAAGTACGGAGGAACTGTATTGATCCATTCCAAGAACACTGGAAACTGTTATGAATGTTAATGGTTTTCCTTCACCGTATGTGGCAAAAATTTTGTTTTTAGATATTTCCATATTTTTATCCAGCCCCTGTCGGCGAGCACAACGGACCTGGACCCCACGAGTACTGGGCTTCCAGTATCCGAAGCCTCGTACAATTGCGTACAAAATAAACCTTGAAATGTCTGGATATTCTTCAACGTTCACTGATTGTAAACCTTCGTTTGACGTTGACCACCTGATTCACACGCTGACCAAAGCCTACAGTAGCGACAAACTTGCGTCTTTTTCCACTTTCTTCATGAATGTCGGTTCATCCTTCTTTAAATTTTAAACACCATTCCCGTAAACTACCTTCAGTTATAAAGTTGTCACCGTATATGATGCTCATTCTACGGTGGATTTCGGTGGTACTACGTCCTTCTGTTCGCAGAAAACAGATTACACTTCGTGACTCGTATTTGGCGGGAATATCGATCGTAGCGGCCATGTTTAATTGACCGTATCTTGGGTAATCGGGTTGTATTCGTTTTGGCGATTATATAAAAAATTAAGTAAGACCTTACTGTATTTTTGGTAGTGAATTATCTTATGTAAATTTTCCTCGAATTCTTGTGTGAATTATCTTATGTAAATCTTATGTAAAAAGCCCTCGTAAATCCTATTTCAAGGATAGCAATGCTGATACCCAACTCGTTTAAAATAATGAAAATTTACTACATAGTTTAAAATACATAGCACTGAAGAAACTTACAGTCCGATAACCATATTTGAATACCTGATGACTGAAGTACACATTTGCATGTACTCTAAAGATAAATAAATCAAACAAAATTTAAGTTTCATACAAGCAGTAAATCATGCTTGAAGATTACAAAATACAACGCAGTTTCATTTTGTTTACTCTGAGCGATTCCATTCATGCAGAAACGCACAAGTTCATGAACGTTGTTTCTAGAAACGCTGAAACAAATTTAGCTCGTAGGAATTCTACACAATAATATGAAGAATGATAGAAATATGAAGAGCGTTTTTAATACTTGAATCAATTAACTAGAAAATATAATATGGCTTAGAGTATTTACCATCGTAATCGCCAAGACTTGTTGGAACTAGTGGCTTATAGCTAAAGTGTTAGTAACAAATCAGTAGTCTGGCATAAGAGAAAGATATCAGTAGTCTAGTGTGAAACAAAACTATCAGTAGTCTGGCGTGAGAGATACATATCAGTAGTCTGGTGTGAGAGGAAGATATCAGTAGCCTGGTGTGAAAGGAAGATATCAGTAGTCTGGTGTGAGAGCAAGATATCAGTAGTTTGGTGGGAGAGGAAAATATCAGTAGTCTGGTATGAGAGAAATATATCAGTAGTCTGGTGTGAGAGGAAGATATCAGTAGTCCGGTATGAGAGGAAGATATGATAAGTAAAAATGTTAATCTACGGCACCTCCGGCCACTCACTCACTGCGACTAACCTCAACTTATGCCGAGAAGATTTAAGCTGAATTATTTTAATCGCCAAATTTTGCAACACAATTGATAAATTCAAGGTTCTTGATGAAACTGGAGCCTCAGTTTTCCAGGCCAGGAACGCTGCTGTGCAAGTAACGGAGAAACTATTACATTAAAAGAAAACAGAAATTGTCTCTCAAAGTTCCTTAATTGGTAACGATCTCTGAGCCAGTCTAAGGCCAGTTAATAGAGCTCAAAATCTGAAAGTTCTTTTAAGTTTTAAGATTCGACCGTCAAAGTTACTTGATGAAGTCACTCTGTGATCCTATAATAGTGGGAATAGTAATTGAACACTGAGGGTAATTTTTGTAGTTTTGATACTGCTAATGGCTGTTGCTGAGTAATCCGATTGCTGTTGGCATACCAACTTCGTAACATTCGTAGGCTGAGCCGTCTAAGGGCAGTATTTTGAGGTGAAATTGGCTGTTAACTTGTATTTGATACACCAACATTAAATTTCGGTATTGTAATCAATCAAGGTGGCAAGGAACATTTTGATGGAATAAGAAGTAATTCACAGACCGTCCAGCTTTTCAGACGCAAGCAGCGAGATTTATTCTCTCGCCACCGTAGTCGAGTTGCAGCCACCGTAGTCGAGTGGTATGCGGCCCGTGTTCTGTATCGGGTCTCTGCTTGTGCAGAAAGACTGCGTGCGGGTTCGAAACCCGGCAATGAATACGAGCTGTTTCTCGTTTCACGCCGTGAGCTCGCACTTATCAGTAAGACCTCAACTCATCACCCATGGACACATCCCAGGATCGTCGCATGGAGCTCACCATCATCCTTACTCTAAGAATGTTAACCTTAAGAATTTAAAAACCAATGTACTAAATGTCTATGTACCTACTGTGTACTTGATTGGAAATAAAGATTGTTTTTTTATAAGCAAATGAAGTCAATGCTAAACTGTGTTTTCCGGTACCTCATTCTCTGCACACCATGAACTTCAGGGGATAATAACAACATTATAAAGCAACGCTTATTTGAGGAGCAAATCACTGACCTCAAATTGATAGATTTGAAGACGAAAAGTAGTACTGAATTGCGCCAGCACTCCTAACCCTTTACTGTTAAGCGTATCGAATTCAGTACACTCAATTATAATTTTTGAAATCAACAAAGTCGCCATTTTTCCACCTAATATGGCCTAAGGGAACCATAGAGTGGTTACGTGCGTGATAAAAAATTAATGGTAATCTAGCAAAGAAATGGGGCAGTATAGGGTAAATTTTGTGTGGAGGTAAGCACTGCATTCTTGTTTGAATGCTGAAAAGAGTTATTCGTTCACATCTATAATTTTGAATGGAGGTCAAAGCAACTTGGAGTTTTCCATCCTAACGATCATCAATATTCTTGGGAATCTAAATGTAAGTTATTCTAAGATTGGTCGACTGGTGAGCGAACCACCAGATTGGTCGACTGGTGAGCGAACTCGCTTGCGATGCGAGAAGACCCGGGTTCGAGGCTCACTGCCGCAGTGGTTAGTGTGTGTATGACCATTGCATGGCTGGAATTACGGCATGGAATTTGGGTACCAACTGAAAAATGGGCCAAAGGGCTCGTTCCTATTGCCTCATTCTATTCTATTCTAAGGCGAGTTAAAGTCAACTCCTAAAGAAATTTGACAGATACTGTTACTCACTATGAGTTTTTAACACTAATGACTTCTGTCATATGAACAGAGTTTAAATATAATACCCTAACACAGCTCTTTAATCCCTTTATGATGGGGCAATCTCAGGAGCAAGGGATGTTTTTGTCGACGATAATCTGGGGCCGAAGAGAAACGGGCCTCCGTCCAGGCAATCTGAGCGGACACACTTTTATCTATTATCGGAAAAACCTTCGACTGCAGAAACATTTTTGTGGTTCAATTTGCGAAGCTTTTTTCAATGAAAATATCATTGGAGCTGCGATTCCGTTTGCATAAAAAACATTCCTTTAGAGACGTTTGTGTCGCTGATTTCCTGAATGCGTTGAAAATTGCCAAAAAAAAATTATTTGCCTTCTGATACAATTAGGTAACTCAAGTTTTCTGTGAATAAAGAACAAAAATTAAATAATTAATAGAAGAAAACACACACTCTAACAGTATTTGCTCAGCTGCAACCCAAATGCATTATTAGGCTTACCTTTCGTTTGTTTGTAAGGAACTGTACACGTGTGAACTAAAATGCGTATTTTAAAGCTCATCATTGCCTTCCTACTTTCATATCCTGTATTTGTTGCAATTGAAAATAACTAGACATCATGACGTATCGTCACTAACTCTTTTATTCCAGTGTTTTATGCTTTAGTCATATGTTGCTACTAACTTGGCCAGATTATATGTATTTGAGCATCAACTAAAACCTCTTCATTAGATTTGCTCGTGCGTTGTTGTTATATATTGTTCTTCAATCTTGAAAGAGCTCGATCCTAATATTACTATACGCTACCATTTCAGACATTCCAACAAACTATAATTTGTGTCCCTAACCAACTACCGTACCCGTGTTCCTATTTGCTACTATTAAAACCAACATCCGTTCCCAACAGTCTCTACCTACAATCCTTTAGGATGATCCTACCACTACCGTTCCTAACATTCCAACCCTAGACCATACCCGGCTTTCCCACCTACTTTTCCCAATATTTCAACTAATTACTGGATCTGTCATTCCTACTTACTAAAATTCCTGACATTTCAAGCCACTACCATGGCTGCCATCCCAAGTAACTGCTTTTTCCAACATCTCAAGCAACTACCATGCCCAACATTTAATCAATTAATATGCCCAGCATTCCAAGCAACTGCCATACTCAACATTCCAAGCAACTCCCACACTCAACATTCCAAGTAACTTCATTACTCAACATCCCAAGCAACTACCATGCCCTACATCCCAAGCAACTGCGATACTGAACATTCCAATCAACTGCCAAACCCTACATATGTACATCCCAAGCAACTGCCATACAAACTAATCCAGGGCACTGCCATAACCAAGATACCAAGTTACTGCCAAGCAACACTGGGAAACAATTTCAAAAAAATTCCTGGGAAATTAGATTTTTATGCTTATTATAACCAAAAGTAGCATGTTGATTATGAAATTACAATCGGTTTTGTTCTAGCACGCCAAGTTTTTCTCCACAGCTTACCCTTCAAGCAAGCAAAATTCCATTGACTAGCTGTAGCAAGACTTGCCAGCTGATTATAATTGGACTCATCTGCAGGTATATGGCAACTTGTTTGTGCAGTCACAATTGAGACAGTGTCATGAGGGGTGTGTGCAATTCCCAATAGGTCATTACTATCAATGTTTGATAACAAAGATCTAGTAAAGTAGGAATTGAAAGAATTTCTGCTGGCTTTTCTTCTAACATTGTAACCATGGGCATACCGTTGTAAGTTTTATTTCCTTTTATGCCGTTTTATAGTTTTCAAAACTTATAATCATTCCAACTTAGCGTTTTATTTACCCAGGTATCTATTTCTTTTCCTCCAGATCATGTCTGCATCGGCTACTTCTCGTCGAAAATGTCTAAACAACCCTAACTTTTTTTACTATATATGTGGTAGTTTCACCATTCGAAATCAGAGGGTAAACATCAGTGTACTCGTCAAACAAGCATATTTTGCATATTTTGAAGTAAAATTAAAATTCTGTGATCAAGACAAGCCATGGGCCCCTCATAAAGTGTGCAAGCAGTGTGTCGAAAGTTTACGGATGTGGACCAAAGGAACACGCTAAAAGTTAACATTTGGTATCTTCATGATTTGGCCAGAGGAAAAAGATCATTGTACAGAATGTTAGTGTTAGTCAGTGAAAACATCAGATTTTAATAAGAAAAATAGAAGTAAAAATAATATCCTTATCTACGTTCAGCTATACGACCAATGCCTAATCCAACTGAAATCCTAGTGCCAGAGTTCGAACAACTATCATACCTCCTCTAATAGATTTGAGTGATGTTGAAGAACGCAGTGATAGCAGTGATGTAGATTTCGAAGTTAACAAGGATTCATTTCGTATGTATATTTGATTTGGCACGTAATTTAGGTCTATTAAAAAAACTTCAGAAATTCTACCGTCAGGACTGAATGAGAAAAATTTACTTGAACAAGAAGTGAAAGTATCATACTTTCGAACCAGAGAGAGTACATTTCTGCAGTACTTTCGAAAGGACAGCAACTTTGTGTTGGGCCATAACATTCATGGTTTACTGAAATAACGAGGGCATTCAATCTACGATCCGAATGAATGGCGAATGTTTATTGATAACTCAGAACAGAACTTGAAGTGTCTCCTTCTACGCAATGAAAATGTATTTGGTGGAGTCCCTATTAGGCATTCTGTTTGTCTTTGTGAAGAATATGGAGAGGCAAAGAGAGTGACTGAATTATTTCAATATGACAAACACAAGTGGATCGTCTGTGTTGACCTTAAAATGGTGAGCTCCCTTCTTTGTAAGCAGCGTGTGTACACAAAGTATCCCTGACTTCTATGTATGTGAGGTAGCAAATCTCGAGAGAAGTATTGGATTAAGACCAATTGGCCTCCAAGATCTAATATTAAAGCTATAGATCTCAACATTGTACATGAGCCACTCGTTGACAGAAAAAAAAAATATTTCGACCTCTGCACGTAAAATTAAGCCTAATGAGGCAACTTGTAAAAGCATTGCCATTTGATGGTGACTGCTACAGGTACATCATCTTGAAGCTTTCTGGACTGTCTATTGAAAAAATCAAGGCTGGTGTGTTTGACAGCTCATAAATTCACCAGGGCATCAGAAATAAACAGTTAATTGAGACTATGTCAAACCTTGAGAAAGATGCTTGGTTATTATTCAAAGACGTCGTCCAGAATTTTCTCGGAAATACAAGTGCAAGTAAGTACAAATAACTTGTTCAGTAACTTTTGGACAGCTACAAGAAGCTTGGTTGTAACGTAAGCATTAAGCTACGAGTAAATTTTTTGCTTTGCCATCTTGCTAGCTTTCTGGGAAATCTTGGTGCTATTAGCAACGAGCAAGATGAACGGTTTCACCAAGATTTGAAGGTTTTGGAAGACTGTTAGTAGGGTAGATGGTAGGTCGTCAAGTTGAACACTCAAGAAAGAGCTATAAACGTAAAGTTTTACGTCAACTATTTGCACTCATTTAGAATTACAGTAACCATATCCTTTTCAAAAACATAATCGTGTTAAATGAATATTGCTGTCATACCTGTTTCCTTCATATTTTATTGTACGTCAGTATATGTAAATTTCTATAAAACAAGCTCATATTTGTTAAGTACAGTAATTTTCATATTTTTCCAGGAAAACGACGATCCATGCATCACAAACTTAACGCGATAGAGAAAAACTGAGATCAGTTTTGGATTCTGCGTACAAAAATTAGTTAAAAACAGCTGTCAGACCTAACTGAACAAAAATGATGTTCCCCAGTGTAATCCATGTAGTTGCTATACCCAACATTCCAACTTTTTAAGTAACTGCCATACTCAATAATCTAAATAACTGCTACACACAACATTCCAAGCAACATTTAACCCTAAAAATCTATGTAACTGCTATACCCAACATTCCAAGCGACTTCCATACCCAATAACGTGAATTACTGCTATACCCAACATTCCAAGCAGCTTACAAACCCAATAATCTAAGCAAATGCCATACCCAACGTTTCAAGCAACTGCCATACCCAACATTCCAAGCAACTGCTATACCCAACATTCCAAGGAACTACCATACCCAATATTCCAAGCAACTGCCATACCCAACATTCCAAGCAACTGCCATACCCAACATTTCAAGCAACTTCCATACCCAACATTCCAAGCAACTGCTATACCCAACATTCCAAGCAACTACCATACCCAATATTCCAAGCAACTGCCA
>VCRD01001090.1:30349-42706 GCA_006783055.1 Trinorchestia longiramus
CAACATTCCAAGCAACTGCCATATCCAACATTACAAGCAACTGCCATACCCAACATTCCAAGCAACTGCCACACCCAACATTCCAAGCAACTGTCATAACCAATAATACAAGCAACTGCCATACCCAACATTCCAAGCAACTACCATTCAATGCAGCAACCCAACGCTTGCGTTTTGGCCATCGTTCTGAGCAGATGGAAATCTGGAATTCAGTAAATGGCCTTTCCCTCAAATTCTGCTGTCCGCGTCGTTGATAGATCAGCCTGACTGCCTGCTGAGTGTCAGCAGTTATTCTTGTGGAAAATTTCAAAGAAACTGTAGAGTACTGTGGCGGTGCAAAATATGAAGCAGGTAAAGGACCCTGAAATAAAAAATACAAGCTCGCACGTGTCGCTCACATTTCATTTTAGTTCCTAATATAAGTGCACACTACGTATTTTTCGCCGTTTGGTTAAGACTGTAGACTATTATACCGACTTCTGAATGTCCCTTAACTAAAAATTTACAGCAAGCTAATACGGATACACTAACACTACGGGCGTCTGAAAAAAATCAAAACTGCACCTGCGTTTACTGCCCATTTACATCTTGGCTCAAAGGACTGTCTATAATATGTTTCATCAGTATTAGTTTCCAGATTATCAAACGGATTCCATACTTACCCGATTTTAGGTCCATCTACGCAACTTGCTTTCTTTTTCAGACCTCTCAGTCTGTACCCTGCTCAGTTGTACTAAGCATTCTTTCGGTAACCTATCATTTATGCTTCATTTGTTCAATTTATCAAATATTTTTGTTAATTTCTTGCAAATTTAATATTATTATGAGTCATTTAAACGTCCGTCCTATGATTCGTTTGCTTTGTGTCAAGTCTGTTCAACTGACTTGTACCTGTAAATCATTGAACCCAAATACAGTTCTCTTACAAGTGAGGCGATATCTAGCTCTAATTCCATTCATAATTTCGGTCACAGCCAAGGACTACCATAACCAAACAAACAAACAAACAAACAATCTTTATTTCCAATCAAGTACACAGTACATAGACATTTAGTACATTGGTTTTTAAATTCTTAAGGTTAACATTTTTAGAATAAGGATGATGGTGAGCTCCATGTGACGATCCTGGGATGTGTGCGATGATCCATGGGCGAGGTCTTAATTGCTGAGGTCTTACCGATAAGTGCGAGCTCACGGCGTGAAACGAGAAATAGCTCGTATTCATTGCCGGGTTTCGAACCCGCACCCAGTCTTTCTGCACAAGCAGAGACCCGATACAGAACACGGGCCGCTACCACTCGACCACGGTGGCTGCACCGGACCAGGGCGTGCATCGCCATGTAGCTGACTACGGTAGCGGAAGCCATTGCATTCTTACTAACATAACATTTTCTATCGGACAAATTGATCAAAAATTACTTCTTTCAAGCAATAGAAGGGATAATAAGGTTTTACAGTGAATTTTAAATGGTTTAAAGCACTGTAATGCTTTGAAATACCAATTTTAACCGGACCTAACATGTATTATTGTAGAAGCTTAGTGGCCACTTTATAGAAAGCCGAGTTGATGCAGTTTTAGACTTTACAAGTTGATTATAGTTAAACCTTTGCAAACAACCAAACATACAAACATTCACGCATATAAACAAACAGACATAAAAGCAAAAACCTACCAAACTGCAGCGATTAGTCAGCCAACCGGGCCTTCTTGACAGAGGTCTAAAGGACTGCATTCTTCTGCTAGTCTTTCTCTGAGGGGTTGAAAGCAAATTTGAAGGGTTGACGGCTAATTGAGTGGGTGTAATAGTAGTCAGAATAATACCTTTCTTTGACTCGTACAGTTCCTTGACGTCTGCAAATGATGCCGTGTTTCATTGTCAAGACTGATCTTCTGGCCCTTCTCACCGATCCAGTTGTTGCGGTTGTTTAGCAGATGTAGCTCCAGTTGTTTAGCCGATGTACTGTGTCAAAAAGGAGAAACCAGACACCAAGGAAATTACCTAGTGATTAGAATAGAAGTGGCCTTGCAGTCTCGGTTGTTCTCGGCCATGCCACTCAGCAACCCACCAGAAATTGAAACAGTTGGGCGAATCTGCACTTCATCGACCAAGAGAAACACATTCTTCTGTTGCAGTGTCTGAACTTTGTCAAATGTTTCCCTCAGCACCTGGTCCTTGTCAATAGATGAAGTGATGTACTCCAGCTTGCGTTTGCATGGCAGCACCAAAAAGTCTGTAAGCTGTTCATAATTACACTTCGGGTATGATTGAAGAGCAAAACAATAATCATTCATGGAAAACTGCTCCTGTGATAAAAGTTCCAACAGACGTCAAAAATATCAAATTCTCCTCCTTCTCGGTGTCGACACAGGCTGACGTGTGAGCTTGAAGGGTGACAACATTTGGGATCGTTTTGTCAAACTGGATGTCATACATAGTTCATTGCCAAGCGCACAGTTTCGTCGGACTGAGTATACGATCTCAAACCATTGTTGGGATGAAGTATCTTAAACAGTGGTACACTAATGCTGTTCTTGAACGCACTGAGCGTTAGTGGAGAACACAAAGTGGGCTTGTTTTCGAAAATCACAGACAGGCTGCACTCCCTGAAGTTGTCAGTCATGAACAAACACACAAGCCTTTCTTTTGATCTTGAAATAATCAAGTTCTTGTACTGCTTCTGCAGGTTACGTTCAGGTTTGAAAGCATCAAATGAAGTAATCTTATCCTTCTTTATCACCAGCTTGGTCGACTGGTGAGCGAATCCGCTTGCGAGCGGAAAGACCTGGGTTCGAATCCCGCTGCTGACATGGTTGACGCGGCTAGAAATACGGCATGGGAGTTGGGTAAACAACCGAATAATTATCGAAGTAATTATCCGACTCAAGAATGGGCCCGAAGGTTCGTTCCCATAGCCTCATTCTATTCTATTCTATTCTGAAGAAAAAACCTCAGTTGTTGGTCTTCCACTTTCGCCGGGGGAGATGCAGGTTTTGGAGATGGCAGACATGACAAAGGCACATTGAAGATACTGGGAGGGATTTCACTTGTTCACACAACCCTACACTTGTGCGGCATTCTTAATACATATAATTAGTAACAAACTTTGTAAACAAACAGTATCCACTTAGAAATACAGCAATGTGCCTCGAAACAAACAAAAATGTCCGATTCAAACCGAGCGACAGACTACAACAATGTTCGCACTATGTCAGATGGGGGTTAACTGAACTCAGTGAACTGGCCTCCGCTACCGTAGTCAGCTACATGGCGGTGCACGTCCTGGTTATAGTAGTCCTTGGTTACAGCATAAACTCAGAACATGCCAGGATTAGTTTACTTTCACCCTATAGAAAATAGCGCAAATCTTTCACAGGAGCAGAGAGATCATATTTTTCAGCACCTTCATTATGCAAGCTCAATTTGTCTGAGGAAGCACCATTTTTCTGTAAGTGGGTCTTGAATGCTGAAGAAACTATAAAACTTTTTGGGAACGTTAGAAGTGGACACTTTCATGGAAACGTTTACCTAAATTACTTCCACTTCCCTCGTAAGTAATACACATCTGATGTGCCTGTACACCGGTCACTCTCTTTCTCTGGACCCTTACCACTTAAATGCTTGCTGGTCCATTGGTTTCTGGAGTGTAATTCTTTGTGAGTTCACCTTGAGAGAAAAATATTTCTTTGAGCTGTAACGCTATCATGCCTAGATCACAGGACCTAACTTCGAGTGTGTACATGCCAGCTGTCAGATGAACACAATGCATGATAAAATGCAAAGTTAATAATTTATAACAAAGATGTAAATAAGGTCTAAGTTATCACAGACGTATCAATAGGAATTATCACATAGTCATATTTCAAGTAATATTTACACTTTTATCACATTCTGCTTACTTTAAAAATTTATTCAAAGTTTTATTCCTTTCACAATTAGAGCAAAAAAATAAACAGAACAGCAAAGCGTTATTCAGTTTAATTCATTCAGAGCTCAAACACAACGAAGTAACAATTTTCTAGAAAACATGACATAACAACTCCGATGGACTATGCCAGTCTCTCGTGCCCGAAGCCCAAAAGACTTTCAGACACGGTATTAGTCTTAATTCACGTCTAAAAGTCTAAGACATGATTCTCATTCATGTATTATTACCTAAGACATACTTTTTATACACATTTTGATGATTAAGCAAAATTTGTCAATCACTTTTCAATTCACATCTAGGTCTTGATTCACGTCTGAATATCTTCAACACCGCTAAAAATTTCTGTGGGGAGATGATACTTGGGTTGGCATTGCACTGCATTATTCAGGGCGAGGTAACTCACTTGGAGCACGATTCGCTTAGCAGCGCAATGTAATGTATGCAGGCGGTGGCCGACGCGTGGTCTGCGGCCCCCATTTTTGCTGTGTTCGTCTGCATATTCAAAGGCGCAAATTCAAAAGCGTCCGTTGCATGGATACCAAATGTTAGAAAAGAATTTAACTGCGTTATGTGGGAGGGCTAACTCGCCCAGAATTATTCTTATCTCGAGTAGCAGAAGCCGTAAAAAGTCCTAATGAACGTAAGATAGAGAACGATGAATACCAGATAAAGAGCAATGAATGAGAGTTAGGTATCATTAAATCCTGGTTAAATTGAAATGAATGTTAGTTAGGGAACAACGAACGTTAGTTAGGGAGCAAAAAATGCCGGTTATGGAGCAAAGAATGCTGATTAAGTAGTATAGAATCCTGATTATGGAGCAATGAATGTTAGTTAGGGAGCAATCAATGCTAGCTAGGGAGCTATGAATGCCAGGTGGGTAACAACGAATGTTGTGTGCCGATCCGTGGATCAAATGTCCCCGGGCTGCACAAAAAGCAATAAACTATTTCGATATGATTTATTTCGGAGTATTTCTCCCGAGATTGTGCAACTTTCCATGAACGAGAGGTTAACGGTTAGCCAGGTGCTGACTCAGCAGAGTGGTTGTAAGCAGCAGAGCAGTGGCGTTGTAGATTTGATAGAGGTAAGGTGGGTGACGCGTTTCTCTCTGTTTACCAGTACTTTCTCGTGTTTTACAGTATTTGTTAAGCCACGTCCACACCATCAAACCCTCCTTCAATCAGGAACACACCAAAACACAAACTCTTCTGAATAGTCTTCCAGACTGTGCTCTCGGCCTCATGAAGTTGTACGAGTGCAGAATGTAAACAAACAACACTGCTCCTGGAATGCGTGTATTGAGTTGATGTATGCTAGTATATAATTTTAATTCTTAGCAGTTGTTAATCATCCTAGGTGTTTTTTACATTAGTAATGACGTTTTTATCCGTGTTTGAAAAATCTGAAGCAATCGATCTTTATTGCCAGCAACTATTTATGTAGTAGCCAGCTACTATTTATTCTAAATTAACCAATCCTTAGTTTACGAGAGTGGATAAACAAGTAAGGTTTTCATCAATTTTACAAATAGACAACATTATTTATTCTCATGGCTATGTACAACGTTGAAAAGAAGACACTTTGATCTATTTTTTCACATAATCATCATCTTTTTCTACGCATTTTTGTAGACGATGCTCCAATTTCTGTATCCCAATGTTGTAGAACTCCGACGCCAACCCGTTGAGGCAGAGCTCCATCTCATCCTTGACTTCATCGTCGTTCCGGAAGCGTTGGCCACTCAAGTGTTCTTTTAACTTCGGGAACAAGTGATAATCGCTAGGCGCGAGGTCCGGACTGCACCACTGCCTCTGATGTAGGAGGCAGTGACCGTGCGCTAGGTGGGGCATGACAGTCAACCCACAGTTTGTCAAAAGGTCCTGAGTTTGTCAAAAGGTCGCTTCTTCAACGGGTTAGCATCGGGGTTCTACGGCATTGGGATACAGAAATCGGGGCACTGTCTGCAAAAATGCGTAGGAAAAAATGACGATTTTATCGTAAAATAGAACAAAGTGTCTTCTTTCAAACGTTGTATATTGCTATGAGAATAAACAATGTTGTCTATTTTTAAAATTTATTGGAACCTTATTTTTGGATCCAGCCTCGTAATAGGCTCATATGACCACTTTAGGCTATTGTCAAATAAAAGTAAATAGATCACCAAATAATCGTTTTCGCATAAAATCAAATATTCATGAAGCAGTTCTCGAGCCACAACGGCTTCGAGAAGAGATAAACAAGCGACTGTTCGCTGTTTCTAGGAAAGATTGTGTTTCAGAGTTTTTCTACCGGTTGGATAACAGGCAGACACCGAAATCTGCCCGTTTGCAAAATGTGTTCGTGTTCGAGGAGAGTTGAAAAATGTAAAATTTGCTCGAAAGACTGATAGCGTGGCCGGGCCTGTATACACGCAGCCGGACTGCGTGCATAATGTGTTTTATTTGGCCCTTTTTTGTTTACATTTACTCTTTCATTTTAATGTTTTTTATTTCCAGATTACATTTCGGTCATTTGAGCGCTCAATTTAACCCACAATAATGAGTGCAAAACAGACGTCGTTAGAAAGCTTCTTAACTAAAAAAAAGGCTCAGTGAAGAGACAGAAGAAAAGCCTCCAACATCAAAGAAACATAATGCTTTTAACAGACACTACAGTGAGTTCTATTTGAAACATGGATTTATCGGGATAGGTGATTCAAACACACCAACCCCGCTCTGCAGAGTTTGCAGTGACCAGCTCTCTAATGGAGCAATGAAACCTTCAAAACTGCTTCGCCACTTAAACGCCAAGCACCCTGGATTAAAGGACAAGCCCCTGGAGTATTTTGAAAGAAAAAAAACGGGATTACGAAGGACAGACGAAATTTCTTAGGGCCACTTCATCAATGATGGAGAATGCGGTGAGAGCATCCTATTCGGTGGCTAACCGTATTACTAAGGCTAAAAAGCCATTACTATCGGTGAAGAATTGATCTTGCCTTCCACTAAAGACATTTGCCGTGAGCTCCTATGAGAGGCTGCTGTTAAAAAGATAGCACATGTGCCTTTGTCGGCTAGCACTGTGACTAGGCTTATTAAGGAAATAGCGGAAGATATTGAGACACAATTGTTAGAGAGGAATAATTCATCACCGTGGTACGCACTCCAGGTTGACGAATTTACAGATATCGACAAGAAGGCAATGCTACTGGTTTATGTGCGATATCTATATCAGGAGGATGTGCATGAAGATTTGTTATGTGCACCATCTCTGCCAACAAACACTACAGGAGCAGAACTGTTTAAGTCACTGGATGGTTATATATCAGGACAACTAAAATGGTTCTTTTGTGTCGGCATATGCATAGATGAAGCTGCTGCCATGACTGGACAACTGTCTGGTTTAACTGCTAGGATTAAGGAGGTCGCACCCGAGAGTGAATCTGCGCATTGCATCATTCACCGGGAAATGCTGGCAAGCCGAAAAATGTCACCGGAGTTCAGCAGCGTATTGAATGATGTCATGAAAGTTATTAACCACATCAAAGCATACGCCCTTAATTCGCGTCTATTTGAGTAGCTTTGTGAGGAAATGGATGCAGAACACAGATGCCTTCTCTTGTACACAGAAATAAGATGGTTATCTCGAGGAAAATCGCTTACCAGAGTATTTGGATTACGAGAGCCATTGCAAAGATTTCGCTCAGAAAAGAAGTCCCCGCTGGCTGCACATTTCAGTGACAAGGTATGGGTTGCAAAACTGGCTTACCTCTGTGACATATTCAGCCTTCTTAATGAACTCAATCTGTCCCTTCAGAGGAAAATGACAACTGTTTTCAAGTTAGCAGACAAAGAGCTGCGGTTAGAGCCAAACTAGAGTTGTGGGGACGGCGCGTGAATAGAGGCATTTTGGATATGTTTCAAACATTAGCAAAGATTTTAGGCAAGACTGAGCCTGAGCATTCATTCTTCCAGTTGGTGCACAGTCACCTGTGTTTGGTTTTAAAAGAGATCGAGCGTTACTTCCCTAAAGCAAAAGACCCACGAACGGGTAAGGAATGAATCTGCGACCCATTTATCAACAAACCAGGTGAATCTAGAATTTCTGTGCAAGAAGAAGATCAACTGCTGGAGATTGCAAATGATGGAGGCCTTAAAACTACGTTCGAGACAACAACTCTGCCAGTGTTCTGGATTAAAGTCATGGTGGAATACCCTGAGATTGCCACCACAGCACTTAAATCCCTATTGCCATTTCCGACATCCTATTTGTGTGAAGCGGGGTTTTCTGCGGTGACAGCAACCAAAACTAAACAACGGAGTAAACTGGGCATGAGCAATACACTTTGGGGGTCATTGTCTCCTATCACTCCCCGGCGGAACCGTCTCGTTGCGCAGAAACAAGCTCAGGGTTCTCATTGATTTACGGTTCGAATGGGTTAAAATGGTAAATGGCTTTACGATCATTTTTTGTTTAATTGCATTCTATTATGAAAGCATGTTTGAGTACAATAAATTTGGAATCATTAAATAAAAACAATCAAAAACATCAAAGGGCCTCTTATTCCCCCCCTTCGGCTCCTCTCAGCGGGCCGCGGTAAAATTATCGAACGTTGACCGGTCCGCGTCGATGTAAAGGTTGGGGACCGCTGCTCTACAGCTTAACGTAAAGATATTTTCTAATTGTTTTTTGTTTAATAGATATTCAACTTTCAAAAAAAATTTAGTTGTGAATTTTTTGCAGTTTTTTTACTTTCCTTGGCTATATCGTTTGATCTAAGTATAATATTGTAAATGTCTTTACGTTTATTTCAAGATGGCTCTCTGCTCTTTCTAAAGAGTCTTCAAACGAGTCTCTACGTCAAATAATGATGGAGGAGTAGGCTTTGGCGCCCCCGAAAACAAAGTTTTTTAGGAAAGCCAATTTTTGTTTGATGATTTTATTTTTTTGGAACCCGAAGGTTCTGGGGTCATCCTTAGGAGGTCATGTGCTATTTATCAACTGGGTTAGGATACTAATAGATCATGAGACGCGTCAATACTGCAGAGTGGGAGTTTTAAGGTGTTTTTGGATTTGGAGTGCTGTGAAGATTAGAATCCGCCGGGGTTGTTGCTTCAGGAAGGTTCGTCATGGGAGGTCCTCTTCTTCTTTGCTGGTGGTCCCTTTGCCGGAGTCGTTTCCTTCTTCTTTCTTGCCTTCATGGTAGTTCGTGGAACGAGTCCAAAAGTCACAAGGACCTGTCCAGGTTGTGCTGAAGGGCCGTGACAGTCGTACCAAAGACAGAGCGCTCAAGGTAGGCAAACTTGGTCTTGATTCACGTCTTGAGTTGGCGTAGTCGGCTCCCCATCCTCTTGGAAACGTGGTTGACGCATTCCTCCTTCACAACAGTGGTTGCTGAGTAGGGGTCTGCTTTGCCGTTCTGCATTCTTTCCCTCCCTGCCCCACACGGGGCCCCTTCCCACCCCTCCCCACACCTTTTTCCCGTCCTCGTACAAGCCAAAATTTTTTATGGAACCTACACAAGATGTTTATCTCTCATCATCTGTAAAAATACACATTCGTGAAAATTTTGAGATTTTGGCTAAATGAACCCACCAGATCCTCTTAATCCCATGTTCCGTACCTTTTCTCAACTGTAATTTACAAGAATATTTAAATGTTATTTTACCGATTGTTTGGTTTTAGTTTTCTTTCAGCAAGTTTAAATTTTTGAACTTGTGACCAACTGACTCATAAACTCCTAATTTAATTTAAAACCATCCAAATATCGAGACCTTTAATTAATGTGAAAATAATTTTACTGGTTAATGAAGGGTAAAAATTCTGCTATGAGTCATGCACTCTGAAAAACTTGACAATTGAATCCCATGTTAAAAATTTCGAATCGTAAAAAATCCCGGTTTTATGACATTCTCAAGAGGCAATGGAAGACTCGCTGATTTCAGTTCCCTCTGTCATATTCAAAAGACAAATATTATTAAAAAGAAATTCAGGGGTTTAACAAAAATATGGCAACACCTAGTGAAATGCATGCTTGAAAAAGAATGTTTTTTTCTAGTGAAATGTAAAGGTGGTGCTGGCGTTCTCGTCTTCTGACGCCACTTACCGGGTGAGCCGAAAGAAACTGAACAAACCCTAAATCTAAATTCTGCATTAGATACCTCACAAACTCCTAGTCCAAAGTGAGCAAAATCTTCAGGCGATAAAAGAATCGGTTTCATCTTAAATTTTATTTAATATAACTGCCATCAGCTGCGATGATGACCTCGAGACGGCGCCTGAAGGTTTTGCAGGTCATGACTACGTAGTCCGTGCTCATAGTCATCCACTCCCGGTCAACAGATGCTTTAAGGGCAACGATGTTTGGGTGACGAACGTGTCAGGGCTTGGCCTTAACGTGCGGGCCTCAATGTTTCATACCGGGTCAACTGTTCAAGTCTTCTCATCTGAGAAGATGATCACCCACCCAGGTGGAACAGACTTGAGATCATTCATGAGCCTTTAGCTATGTTCAAGACGCTTGAGGCGGATGGCTGGCGTGAGTAGCAACCTCTTAATAATGACGAGCGATTTGCCTCCCAGCTCTGCGACTGCTCGTCCAACTATGACCGCTCCAACCCTCAGCCTGCTGGAGTGTTAGCGCATGGACGCCAAGGGACTGCTTCGAATGGCACCTCACATGCTGTCTCGATCCACAACACTCTTTCGACCACTGCCAGCACGTCTAATCACGTATACGGTTGTACAGGATACCCCAACCAGATTTTCGACCTCACTCACTTTGATTCCCGCACGAAGAAATGCAGCCACCTCCACTCGTTAATCAAGATAGCAACCCATTTTACAGTATACAAGAGTAACAAAATGATATTTTCAAAGTCAAATTAACAGGCTTTCGGATGATATGTCGCAAAACAGGCGTGGTGATACGGAAATACAAGGCCTACTTATTATTATTATTATTTATTTAGATATAGAAATATTTTGCCTACTATTATTGGTTCAATAATTGATTGACGACGATTTCTTTTTACTCTCTCATGAATTATGTAAATCTTGGTTGCGAAAGCATCATTTTCTGCATGCTGCTTCCTTTTCTTTTTTTCTAATAATACTTGTGAATGACATAATTAATTAAATATAAAAAACATAACATGATCGCCTTTGGAGAGCCCTAAACCTTCACGTGAATGAAATAGTTAAAAGGTTCCCATTTTCTAATGGCAGACGTGAGAAAGGATAATAAATACACACAGAAAAATTGACATGTCGTATTCTACTGGTCACGGAAATGGACAATGAAAGTAATCTACCATTTTCTGCCAGATGGACCACAATACTGTACCCTATTAAGAGATCAATTATGTTCCTAACAGTTGATTAGTTAGGTACATACTGAACAACAGAACTTAATGAAATCTTTACATTGAAAATATGAAAACCACCCTATCGCTGACCTCGGGTTTCTAGACATGATATTAACCTTAGTTCTTGCCATTACGCTGGGGACTCAACACTAGTGGCGAGGATATAAGAATTTGACACTTACATATAATACCTCAAACAAATCTGTTATTTTCTTCCCATTACGGTGTCAATAATTTTAATTACATTTTCCACGACCAATTAGCTACTTCGATTCACGGTATGGTATTATTTTCAGCTTCACCGTGGTCGAGTGGTCTATGTAGCCACCATGGTCGAGTGGTGGCCACCGTGGTCGAGTGGTCTATGACCTGTGTTGTATCGAAGCATCTGGCCACGAACACGAGTTGTTTCTCGTTGCTTCTTCGTGCCTTGAGCTCGCACATATCGGTAAGGCTTACTGGGTAAGCAGTCAACTCCCCGCCCATGGACACGCCCATCAAACCTCCCGGGATCATGGAGCTTCATCATCACCCTTACTCTAAGAATGTTAACCTTAAGAATTTGAAAAACCAATGTACTAAATGTCTATGTACTGTGTACTCGATTGGAAATAAAGATTGTTTTTTTCATGAGCTACCTAGGTGCTTTAATATTACACAATTAACATTCCCTCAACGCGCACGTTTAACTACACGTGTGAGATCTGCTGTTGTTCATGAACAGTTGTAATTAACGTACATGAATTATAAACTTTTTACTTTTAAAAAGTATGATTAATATAATGAAGTCCTCAGCTAGTGCACGACCATTCTTCAGATTTTTCCTCAGTAAACTGGAAAAATATGCCTAAATATTTGCCAAAAGTGTTACCCATGGTGTCGTAATGTTTCTTTCAGAAAGGATAGCAGGACAAATATTAATGTGAATAAAGTGCTATGATGTAGCGCATAACATAGCCAATAAACCTTCTCTGTTTTTTTCTAACGCAGGTGATGCCTCACTTCTTCCATAAAATGTTCGTCTTTATAACTAAGAATTAATATATATAAATATATATATATATATATACATATATATATA
>VCRD01001090.1:42744-86622 GCA_006783055.1 Trinorchestia longiramus
TATATATATAATGCTTAAAAAATAGTTTTTTGTAAATCCTTTGCTATTGTAATATTAAATTGTGTATGATGAAGGGAAAAGAATTATTTCTATCTTGATACATATTATCATAATATTTTCTTGCAAATTTATGTTTGATTGTTGTTTCGTTGATCGTTGGGAAAACCCCTCCTGGAATACGGGATTTCAATATTGTTACAAATTCCATTTTTAAAGAAACTCACATCCATCAAGAAATTGCAAATGAAGATGAGACACCTTTTCTATGGAAATTATATAATACAAAGCGCATCTTATGCCATCACCTTCAGATCACAAAGTCGCAAATCCTTTGATTACTCAGATTTAAATAATTACCTAGACTCTTGATGAAGAGCCTTATAACACTCTAGTTCAAAAATATTAGATTAACATTGTAAAAGTTTTTGGAAGACATTTGTTCGTAAATGTGAGCTCAATTTTAAGTTGCATTCTCCGTCGATGCATAAAAGCGAAGTACAACAAACGAAGTTTTTACTAACTTGCCATGCATGAGAAGAAAAATATTTTGCTAATGCTTGGAAACTATTTGTGCCGGTGCAGAAAAATATTTGTGCCGGTGCTTGGAAAATATTTTTGACGGTGCCGGTGCAAATGTGTCACCAATATTCGCAAAAATAATTGCTTACTGTTTTTTTGTGTTAAAAGTAAAACCTCAGAGTTTCACCTCTTTTGCAATCGTGACGTTCACATCAGATACCCTCGCCTCGGAAACGCAGGGTTTGTAAAGTAAAAAAATTATGTTACAAAATTAGGAAAAATATAATTTAGCTTAGAACGATACTAATGTTTGTTTCCGTTATTTATTAAACGTGTGTCATCGTGTTTTGAACCAAGCTTATATTCCGACTCGAAATAGGAAAGGTATGAACTATTAAATTCATAACTAGAATGAGAAGCGAGAATTACTTTCACATGATTCCTTACTGAAGCGCTAAGTTAGTTAATATTGAAACCCTTGTCCAATTGTAATGTGCGAAGACAAGCACTTCCTAGCAAGCAGTGAGCATTGCTGCACTGCCTTATCGTCAAGCACGGAGTGAAAAATTACCTAGAACTGGCAAGCAGGCTCACAAAACCCAAACGTCACCACTGAACGAATACTTTGATTAATGCTGTGAGAGCGGTTGTCTTCTTGGGAAGTGCAGGCTGCCTAGCAAGAGGTTAGAGAAGAATCACCATGAAGGACGTAAGCTTCTGTAGCTGGAAAGTAAAATAATCGTCACGACTACTGCGTCTCAAAGCACCTCCACACTCAAAACTCTCGTCGTAATGGCAGCTCCACCACGAGAAACATTTCTTATAAGTGTATTGGCGCCTCTCTCAGGTTGTGCACGAAAGCCATCTATCACAACGTACAGAGAATGTGAAGACCAGAGGGATGTATGCATGTTCTCATTCTGTGAGGAAACAATATAAAACAATCGTCTTCATTGTTGAAGCAGGTAAGAGAAAGAGTGAAGAGAGATGCTTTAGTACAGGGGTTCCCAATTTAGGGTCCTCGCACCCCCTGGGGATGCAAGACTATATTCCAAGGGGTGCGAGAAAGGTCCAGGAAAATAATTGGATGTTGGCTATATGTTGACATTTTATTTTTCATTGCAATGGACTAACTGTGTTTTCATTTTAGAGTTAAGTATCGTTATTTAGTGGCCTTCACATACATAGCTCAAAAGATTCAATCCTAACATACATTTAACGCGTTCAGTAGTTCCTAAAGTTTAGGACCTAAACTGAACATGTTTGTTACCAGGATGAAACAAGTTCAGGCGTCAGCTGTTCCTCACTGCCTGGCAATTTTTGTCGTTTTTGAAAAAAGTAGAATTTCCAAGTATTTGAAAACTATTCCTTGTAGTATTTGTTCTATTTCAAGCAAGAGATTAATTTTCTGGGGTTTATTCCAATGTTAATTTATTATATGTTTCAGGGCTTCATTTGCAATTTCCTTTACAAATTATATTAAAGAATAAAGTAAGAATATTTTTTTTCATAAAATATTATTCGGAATTTGCATAATTTATCCTTGAGCAAAATATAAATTTCAGGGGGTGCGAGGTTCGAATGAAATTTCTTTAGAGGTGCGGGGCGGAGAAAAGGTTGGGATCCCCTGCTTTAGTGTATCAATCAGAATATAGACACTGTTTATCACTGTCCTTGGCGTATCACTAAAACTGTCTTAAGAAACTGTCCTTGAGTCAAAAACTTGAATTTAAAAAAAATAACTTCCCAAATGTTAAATTAAGTCACATTTTTTAATGACACGAGTTTTCTCATTCCTCCAATCAAGATAAAGAAACTCCATTACGCTTTCTGTATCTTCTTTGTATAGATTCAGCAGCTACAGTAAATTTATTCAAGTCAACTTTTTTTCGGAAAAGTTTCCTTTTGTGTCATGCTCTTTGAACTCACGACGACAATACCAGACAGACGACCAGGATTTATTGAAAATGTAAGTTATTCATTACATTATTAGTTAAATTTGATTCATTACTCGGTTAGTAATTCCTGATTGCAAAGTACATCATTAAAGAATTTCGTGCCTTATGCCCAGTCAAGGTATGTTAGTAACTGATCCAAACTGATAAAGTTAGTAAATTTATTGGTGTTAATTGTTTGTCAAACTTGAAAAAAAATATTTCACCCATTCCGTGGAAATAAAATTATTGGGAAATTTACCATTTATTTCACCAATTTACATGCGCAATAGTCGCACGAACACATTTATTACCTAATTTTGAGTGTTTCATGCCCGGCATTAATTTAGGCCTTTGCATCTCCCTCACTCCCATAGTAC
Source organism: Trinorchestia longiramus (assembly GCA_006783055.1). Taxonomy (NCBI): domain Eukaryota; kingdom Metazoa; phylum Arthropoda; class Malacostraca; order Amphipoda; family Talitridae; genus Trinorchestia; species Trinorchestia longiramus. The sequence goes on from VCRD01001090.1 coordinate 45,578, forward strand.
ATCTCTTCAGATGATGAACTGCCCCCGCCTTCCAGACTTTGTAAATTGCAAACAATGAAATGTCAACTCAACTTTGGATTCTGGAGATTTGAGACAAGATGAAACCACGCTTTCCCGTCACGAACATCCATAGTAGTAAAATGCACACCCATTGTTCAACATCAGAACTTGGTAGCAAAGTTATTCATGTTTTATACATGTTCCGATCTCTAGATGACAGTGATTTGTCAACAAGTAGGTATAAACCCATTTTCTATGATTACGATTTCAACGGAATGAATACAGATTCCAAGGTCAGGAATTCAACAACAAAATTATTTGCTACCCTCATACATACTAATTATCAAGAATTGCAACGCACTCGTAAATCCAGATTCATATTTCAATGGAAATACTGATAACAGTAACTTCCAGCCTCTCACTTAATAGCGGGTATTTACAATGATAAAATCCGGAACCTGAGTTACAATATCAAACATTTATAAGCGTGATATGTGATCAGTGTTCCAGTGGTAAGAGTCGCACCTAGAAGGCTTTAGCAGTGCAGTGCCTCTTCACATGTCAGAGAGTGAAGTTATGTGAATTTTGCCCCATTTCCCACACATACATTTTCTCCAAGCACATTTGGACCAATTTTCCACACATACATACTCCTATTTTCTGTGACTTGTGAGGCATAGGACGTGGAAGCCTGCTTCTTGATGAGCTCTCAGTGTTTCACCAGAATAACCCCTAACTATTTCCATTAAAACATATTATCCCTCAAGTTGTCTCGACTTCTGCGAAAACTTTTACTCTAGCATTGTAAACGGCGTACTACACTCTAGGTTTAAATTGAATTTGATTTCGTAATCTTTCAAAAGTTGGTAATAAAGCAGGATACATCAACATGAAGTGATACTCAATAGCATTAAAAGAAGTTAATCTACTCCTGGGAACTCATCTCTCTCATGGTTTACGTTAAAAGAACTGAAAAAATGTTAAAATTTCTAGAAAAATGTGTCTTTTTAGAATGCTTTTACGATAGTAAGTGAAAAAATAACTTTACTAAATTTCATTCTTAGTGTTTGATAGCCTTTCAAATTGCATCACAGTGGAAAAACTATCAGTTCTCGCACATGTCTAGCCAGTTATGTCACTCGAAAGAAAAACTTATCTAAACTGTTGCTGTCTGAATTAATTATGCTGTCTCGTAAAGGTACTTCCAAATGCCGATGTGCTTCAGCTATCGTAAACCATAACCTTCGTATATTTAGCACATACACTAAAATTTCATTTTAACAGCGAAGTGCTCAGCCATCATCGCAAACCATCGCCCTCGCTGGGCTCCAACTTAGCTGCATCTTTCAACTCGGGAGAATTGTGTCGTGAGTCCAGCACAAAATGAGGCAAGGATTTTAGCTGAATTTAGTGCCGTAATAAATTACTCTACGGTAAAATATGCCATGTTTCAAGTCTCACTTTTAGAGGGAAGACCAAGTCAACACAGAGTCGTTAAACGTGCATTTGCAGTCTAGATAAAAAACTTCCTGGGGAACGAGTTCTTCAGAGAGGCAATAAAAAAAGAAGATTCGCTCGGATCTGATTGGAAATTTCGAGGAACCGACTTTGCTGACATTGAATCAGAAAATTAGAAAAATGAAACTTAACAAAAACATTGTTTATGAAACACAAACTCTCCTCACGTGAGGGAGTACAGAGCCTTCGAATTTTTTGATTAGGCGTATCACTAAACATTGAAGGTATTAGAAATATTCTCACATGGATGGGCCAAAAATAGTATACACTCTTTAATTTGCAATAACATATTTTTGTTAGGAGGAGGAAATAAATGCAACCACCATTTGAAACCTGGGTAAATAAGGATTTATATACATATGACACAACAATACTCGTACATAGTTATGTGGAATAACAGAAGATAAATTGTTACAATATTAAAAATGTATACTTTTTTCGTCCCACTCTAAGTAAAACAACCATGTAACGATGGCTGGTTTAGATACATTTTAATGTTGCTGTGAGAAAGTGAGAAGAGTGTTAGGGCAAAAATATGCTTTGAGAGCATGCAACAATACGTACCTGAGATGTAGATGCATCACAAATGCGTGTAAGCCAGTGAATCTGTAATTTAAAATTCCGATAGCCTCAAATTTCCCACCCTGCTGGACTGCATCTAAGTCGGGTGACCCCCCAAAAATTGCCATCAATTTTATTACTTTGGCTAATTTTTTGGTATCTATTTTACCAAATGCACGCCTAAGATAGGAATTCTGTTTGCTACTGCATAATACAGGGTGTCCCAGAAGTAACTGACCCTTTTGATTTGCTAATAAACCGAAAACTATTAACGCTAGGATATTGAAGCTTGTTTTATTCGAAAGAAAAACCTTTTTATGGCACAATAGGATACTTGGTATCCTATTTACGAACCAGCTTGACATTTGATTTTTGCTTCATTGCAAACCCTTAATTTTCATCATGTCTCCATACAGCAAAGAAGAAAGAATAAGAATTTTGCAAATCTACACACGGACAATGTCAACAACAGAAGTGCAAAGTGATTACAGAAATTATTTCAGAACAACAACCAGTCCTTCGAAGAACACAATTAAATCGGTGTATCGAAAATTTACGGACACTGGAAATGTTAATGACAAACAACGATCTGGAAGATTTGGAATAATTAACACGACTGTGATAATCATTATACAATAACTGTTGGGTTAATTAAATTTTGTAAGGATATAACTTCAAGTCTTTTTTAAGAATCCGGTGTAATGTCGATCGGGAAATGGATAATTGAGTTGAACGTTTTCTGATGGAGGCTTTAGGATTATCTGTAACACTTGCAGAAACTCGCTCGATTACAGCTTTAGTTTGAGTTGATTTTAATCTTCCAGATCGTTGTTTATCATTAACATTTCCAGTGATCGAAGACCAAAACTGAGAACTTGAAATCCTTAAAACCGAAGCAGGAACTGATACTGAATTGAGACTGAAACTGAAACCTGAAACTGAAACTGAAACCTGCCCTAATAAAGACCAATAAGTAACTCGAAATAAATACAGAATTTAGCAAGAAAAATCAATAGCACAAGGTAACTTTATAATACAACTGTTGAGTAAAACATTAAAGAATCGTACCTAATTAGCTGGCTGCTACAGAGAACACAAAACGAGATATCGATAGGCAGCTTCAACCCGAGGCTATGAAATTTAATAACTATATCAAAATGGCTGGTCGATCTTTCAGTATGCTTGTCATATAATACCCGAACGTAGAGACTTGAGTGAAACGAAATTATACAATAAATTTGATAACTCATGCAAAAGTTATTATTCAAAGTGTTCTATATTTTGATTAATTATAAATCTTGGAGTAACGCAAATCAAAGCAACACTTCATATCTAGGCAAAGCTAAAATGATAAGTTTAGGGAATATATGGTAGGTAAGTGAAACGCATTACTTCCTAACACATGGTCAATGGAAAACTTACCCGTCAGAGAGACTGAAAGCGCGAATAAAATTACTGTTCACTGGGTAACGGTTGCGAAGGAACTGACGGGCACTTAGCCTATAGGCGTGTTGACTATGGTTGACTATGGTGTTCTATAAATGAGGGTTACAATTTGGAGTTGGAACTACGATTGAATTTTTAACTTTAAAATACTAGTTTCAAATGACATGAAACGTATAAAAATTAACTCCAAAAATATTACTAATATATATTATATTTTTCTATCGACTCTAACATTATTCTAGATTAATTAAGATATTTCCGAGGCCCTACAACTATCTAAGAAGTTTTTCTGGTATAAAAATGCTATCACTGAAATTTACGACGGTAGGATAGTACTTAAAGATATCAGACAAAATTAAGTAAACAATAGAATTACCTTGTCTATACAAATTGTTGCTTCATTACACAGAAGCAACAAACCCTATTTAATTGAGTACGACATTGAAACCCTCACATTTTCTGCTGAGAAAGTTTTTTCATGCATATACTCGTATAAACAAGCGTATTTTTTTAAAACTGCGTTTTAAAATTAAAACAAGTGCTGGCATTCTTATATTTAAAATTTAAAGTACACAGAGATATTTAAAGTATACCAAACTATTGATTGAGGTGCAAAATAATTTATTTATTTGGCCTATAATAATAATTTTATATTTGGATAATAATTTTATTTGGACTATAATAATAATAATAATAATTTTAATAATAATAATTACACTAGATGGAGGAGGGGCGGAACCTAGGCCTCTCGAGCAACCAATCGCAGAGCAGCTTTTAAAGACGCCTAGGTAGAGCTGTGCTCGCAAAGCCGGGCAAAAATACGCGTTCGGCAGAAAATCTAAAGGAGACTACTGTCCAGTAGTCTACTTTAGCTGTCCATTGCTGTCGCTGACACAGCAATAACAGAGGCGATTACGATCCAGTAGTCTACTTTATATTTTCACGGGAAAAAATGCAAGTACTCCACTAATGCTGTCCACCCTTCAATTAATCTGCAGAAGTTAGAACGTTTTCATTTTCATCTTGCATTTCGGTGATCAAAGAATTTAGGTGGCCAAATATCTCCGTTAAATACTCAATTTGGGACATCCACATGTCATTACTAAGGTATTTGCCAAATCGATCATGTTTTTCATTCTCAAAAGAAAGAAGTTCATTCTGAAGTTCATTCACGTGTGAAAACACTTTTCCTTTGGACAACCATCATATCTGTATGTAATAGGAGGTGAACGTTTTGAGAATTCATTTCCTTACATAACATCTCAAATATTCTAGTCTTCATGGGCGACGTTTCAATGTAATTTACTATTTCGATGATTTGATTTAATACATCCTTCCGTTCATTTTGAGCGATCTTTGAAAACAGTACTTCTCTATGCAAAAACCAATGAGTTCGCACGATGCTAGGATTAACTTTCTCCACCAGAGAGGCGAAACCTTTCACTGAACCCACCATATAGGGTGCTCCATCAATACACACTCCCACACACGAGTCCGAAGATAAGCCATGCTTTTCAAAGTATGCCGACAATATATCAAAAACACTTTGACCTTTCGTAGTTGTGGATAACTTCTTACAGTAAAGAAACTGGTTAATTATGACATCATCATAAATAAAACGTATGAATGCAATTAACTGGGCATAATTACTGTCAGAACAACTCGAAAATCCTTCCGTGAATTGTGTTATTTGAAAGAGGAATTTTACAAATTTCGTTTTCAGCATTGTCACTAAACGTAGTTTTAACCATTTTTTGCACGCTGGTAGGATTATTGTTTCGGCAAGGACATGAGACTTTGAATTAACAGCAATAATTTCTACCACCTCATAAGATGCTGCTTGGGTTTTTTCAGACACAACCATTGTTTTCTGAAACAGTTTTCGTTGCTTAGTATTTGATTGAAATAACCTTTCAAAATACTTAATACTTTCATTTTGAAGACTCAGGTATTTTGTAGTGAAGTACTTATTCAGCTTACTTGGCACAATTGTTTCATTGGACAGAGTCTGGCCGCACACAACACACTGTGGGGAAGGCATCTGAGCGTCACCATTCCAGTAAAATCCCTATTTTAAATAATTATCACAGCACATCCAGTAAACTTTCACCTTTTTAACTGGAGCTGATTCATTATGAGTACATTTTTGTTCATTTTTCGGGGAATCACTTTCATTGCAATCAATTTTTCGCTTGAGGAACTTATCCATGGTGAAGGGCTTGATGTAAACAAAGAAGGCGGTGATAACGATAAAAATATGTGAACCACCGCACTTGCTTACCATATCACGACTGAACCAAGAAACTAAAAAGAATCTCAACAATGCAGTATTAAACTTAATGAAATTTATTTGCAAAAACTATCGCTCAAATGAATAGCAATTCAAAGGTTTTCATAGACAAAAAATGTGAACTATTTTCATTCAAAGACGAACTCGTATGATACAGTACGTCCTATGACAGTTTTGCAAATTGATCGGCTGAGGGTACTCCAAATTATTCATTCACTTTCACTAAGGTTCGCTGAACTTTCAGTACAATTCATTGACTCAAGTCACAATTTGGAACGACAGGTAATGAACACTAGTGGTACTATATAAATTTACAGTTCATCTTTTGCGACATTGAAGCCCTTATTCATCATTTATAGACATTGTACCGGAATTAGATATTCTTTGTGTGCAATCTGCGACCTGAGGTACTGTCTAATTCTTTAGCTAAAATTCTGAATAGATTATTTGCTGCTGGCATATTAATTACATTAACAATCAGTGTTGGACAGTATTTAAATACATTGTATTTAAATACGTATTTAAATAGGTACATTTGTTTATTTTAAAATGTATTTTGAAATACGTTGAAAGACGTGTATTTAAATACTGTATTTAAATAAAATGTTCGTGCATTTAAATACAATGTATTTAAATACACAGTATAATTACATTGAAATAATTTTTAACGGCTCCAGGCATCCACTGCTTGCCAATAAGTCAGGGTTGTCAGACTTGTTATGTTCGCAACAAAAGTGTTACGCTTTGCCTGTAAAGATTCATGTTCTTACTTTCAATACGACTTTTGTTACGCATGATGTAAAATTTATACGTTCAATGACCGCATAATATGAGTTTAGGATCTAATTGCAACAATCTATAAATGGATGTTAATATAAAAATAGTGAAATTCTTTTGAAATTTTTAAATTTGTTACGTTTCTGTCGAATTTGTTACTTCTTTGTCTACTGTGGTACGTTTTGAGCATGGAAGTTGTTGCTAATCACAAAAACATTTTGGCTACACTGCAAGCAGTTAATGATCACTTTTCACTAAGCATGTCAAGACTTGCTTTGAAACTTTCGTTGCACGTCATACGCGTTAGTTATTATTAAAATGGCCTATAAAAGTTCTATTTCATGTTCCTTACCGTCTTCAAGTACCGGTAATAGAGAAATATTTCCAGTGCACCCTATTTTGGATGGAAAATATTTTAAAATAAAAGAACAATCGAGTGTTACTTAAGTGTGAGTGCACTCAGCCACCATGAACAGTACAACGAGCCTTCACACTCATATTAAGGTTAGTAAGATATTTTATTGTACTATTCTAAGTTATAAAATTCTTCAGTAAGTTAGTAACTTTGTATGTACACATCATTTTATTTTATAAAAGTAGGTTTTATTTCTAATACATTAATGAATTTTTTTATTGGTCGCGGGAAGAATTTATTGCGAATATTTTAACGTAAATCCAAGGGTACACTCTGAATAACCCATAATAAATAAAAATCATAAAATTTGTTTTCATTACATAAGTTATGATGTCTCTGTCACTTGTTTGAGATCAATGTTTCCGAAATTAAGTTCCCTTTGTTTTTGTTTTCTTATGTGGCTAATATTTCACCTACTAGTCTATTGTGTGGTGAAAATTTTATCTCCCTAAACTGAATTAAATATGTTATAGCATAAAATAATATTAGTGTTATACTCATGGAATTCTCAAAAATTTGGTGGCCAGGGAGAACGTTTAATGATCTGAGGAAAAAGCTGTTCAGGTACATAAAGGTGACAATTTTGCTAGGATCAATTTCACTGAAAAATGATTCCATGATTTTTATTATGTATTGATTTTCTACCTTTTGTTTTATAGAAACAGTTGAAAAATCCGAGTGGTTGTGCCCTCTTTAGTGTTGGTACACAACGGGCGGCTCATTTTTCTTCGGAACGTTGTCTTAATATTTTTTAATCCTAGCTCGCATATTTATCTGTTTCTCCTACTTAGCATGCATCACAATCAATACTCTTTAACCTATGAATTACGTATATGTTTATATTCAGATATGCTTTGGTTTCTGATGATACCAGCATTAGCCGACCTAAGTAAATCCTGACAATGGAACGAAGCTAGCAGAAGCTGAAGAATATATGTTTGACTACTATAATTTTTATTTACCCCAGGTCTAATTTTATTACTTTTTAACTGAGGCGACATTCCAGAATGAGAAACACCATCCTAAAGTACGTGAGCTCAGTTCGGGAAACCAAGAAATGGAAAACACGCGAAGAGCCAAATCTCGGGACCAAGCAGCTTAGGATTGACGTGCCGATGTCGCCAGCGGCAGCACGGCAAGTACGAGTCAAGCAACAGGACGTGAACAAGGCAATCACTGACTTCATTGTAGAAGGAATCCATCCCCTCTCGACAGTTGAAGAGCCTGCATATGTTTCTCTCCTGTCAAGTAAGTTTTTTAATATAATTTAACTCTCCAACGCTCGTTCAATTATAACCGATAGTTGTTCAGATAAAGCTATTTAATTTAGCGTGTTTATTTCTAGAACTTGAAAGAGAAAATAAAAAGTGAACAACTGGGTTAACAATAAAACTAGTAAATGCAGTACATATATATAAATGTATGGTAAATAAATAGTAACAATAAGGGATTGTTATTCACATTCATCGAGGGATCTACGAGGGATAGAAAGGATTCATTTAAATGGGGTACGCAAATAGTTTTTTCCTTGTCTGAATGCCTTGGATGTACAACTTTTGTCGAAAGTGATCTGAGCTACGAAACACAGAACCAGCAATACGTTTCGCAAGGAATCTGATTGATGCGGCTTTTGTTTTTGTCAGTAGGTAGGCCTGTTGTTTTGTTTCTTCATGCATAACTCTTGTGTGGTAGACCAGAGGACTGACCTGAAAGAGTGTCTTTGATTGTTCATCTGTAGCCTTCATTTTTCAATGTTTCTCCTGCCTGTGAAACCCTTCGTAATCTAATCTAGTCTAATCTCAGCCCGCTCATCTCTTCATAGTAAGAAATGGTTTCACTGATGTTAAAGGTAATTTTAGGTCAGGCATAGACTTTGTGTTACAAGGTTTAATTATTCTATCTTTATGGAAATCTCCGTTCAGGAGTGATCAAATTCAACGTATCTCATATTTAATTTTCAGCCCTGAACCCTTCCATATCGGGGATGTCTCGTCCGAAGCTAATTCGGCTGTTAACGAATGATAATGCGTTGTTGAAGACAAATCTGAAGGCGAAACTGGAGGAACTGGATTACGTATGCCTTACTGCCGACATCTGATTAACTCGCCATTGTAACTTTCTGGAAGTGACCATCTATTGGGTAAAACTATCAGAATTTTAAATTTTGATACCTTTTTTGCTATCCACCGAACTATGTGCTATCTTAGCTTTTTAAACAGTGTTAAGTCCAATTAGGTGTCAATTTCTAACCTGGTGTTATAACTTAGCTTCTCGTTAGAAAACTCTAATCATTGCTGTGAGAATTCAATAAATTTATTATGTAAATTGTTTAATTTTATGATCGTCTGGTACTAATCAGAGAGATCGATCAAAGATTTTTTTACTAGTTAGCTAATTTTCTATATTCCACAACTGTTCACAATATTCTGTCCAACGACTCGTAAACTATCCACATTCGTAAAGTTGGTTCACAAGTCAGTTGTAGATAAACAGTTCATTACTTTTAAGTATTCATGGCGGATTTTAATCTATTGTTATAATACCCCGAAGGATATCATGATTAACCATATGAAATAGGTTCAAGTATTTCTGTTGGGTAATGGTTGCAGAGAGTAGGTTCAAATACTTCTGTGGTGCAAAGTGGTCTAATACTAAAGTGATAAAGTACGGAGTTTAATTTATTTATTTTTTGTTGTTTAGTGTATAAGGGGCGCTGATAGCATGCTGTAACCGTGTATTTTAATACTCTAGATGATATAAAGATTAAGAACAAAACAGCGTTTTAAGAATACTAGCCGAGTACCGTCCAAAAGTTGCATTATTCAACATTCCCAAGGACTGCGCTGCCACATAACCTCATGCACTCGTGGTGTGGCTGTAACTTTTGGCCGTAAGATCTGAGCAGAGTGATGATCGAGCTCAGAATGCATCGTTTGTTTCAAAAAGCGAGGAGCAAACGAGTGTCGGGTTATCGTAACGAGTGTAACTAAACGACCGCTAGCAAAAGAAGGCTTAGCAGCATGCAGGTGCTGCATCACGTTCATGTCAATTGCAAATTTCAGCACGACACATGTACAGAACAAAAGATGAAAAAGACACGTGTTTCTTATACCTATACTACATTTGGAGAATAGCAGGAGACACAGACGAGTATTTTTAATTTACAGCGCATATGGAGAAAAATAGGTGAGACAGACTTTTTTATGCTTTCACCACGTGTGGAGAACGACAAATGAGACAGTTATGTGTTCTTAATATTATGGAGAGTGACAGGGGAGACAAGCGGGTGTTTTTTGATACTTACGCGTGTAGTGAATGATTGGTGAAAAAGACATGCCTCAGTTACTTGCAGTAGATTGAATTCGTAAATGACAGACGACACATAAAAGATACTATTAAATCACTGATCAACCCTGATGGCTCAACTCAAACGGACAGCAGAAGCAAACACAGAATTCTAAATGCATTCTTTTTTTGAGTTTATTTGCAAAAACTTAACTGAAATCCCGCAATCTCATTCTTTAAACCGGTAAGAAATTATGACAGAAAGCATATTTACAGAAGAGATTTAAAACACTTCATCTTTCTAGCCCCATATAAATCAATCAGACCTGAATGCCTTGTTCCTTGAATGCTGAGATAAACAGCCGAAGTAATTATCGAGCCCTTTCTCAAGCATCTTCAACCGATCGCTTGAAACTAGGATTGTTCTGGAGGATTGGAAGCATGCAAATGACACTCTTATTTCCAAAAAATGGAACAAACAAGCTCCCAATAACTACCACCAAATCAGTCTGATATTTTTCATCAGTAAACAATAAAAAAATTACTCAAAGTCAGTTTAACAAAACATCTCCAAGTTCAAAATCCGATTACTGACATCCACCATGGATTCAGGGAAAAGGAAAAGTGCAGTTGTCTCATGAATCTCCCGACTTTTTTTGGAGAAGTCGACCATACGACTGAACAAAAGCCATAGACCTTTCATACCTCAACTTTCAGAATCCTTCGACAAAGTTCCCCACGAAAGGTCAATGGCCAAAGTACGAGCGTATGGAATACAAGACAACTACTCTTGACGGTTACGAAACTAGTTGCTCTCATCGAGTAATGATTCATGATCAAGGCAGTGGTTTAACCCATGTAACATTAGGAGCCTTCCAAGAGAAAGTTTTAGGCCCCCTCCTCATCATCTTCTACATTAGCGATCTCGACGTCAGAATCATCAGTAAAATCATCAAACATCAAGTTGGTATTTTTCTGTCGAGCGCTCACTGAAAGAGACAGAATGACTATTCAATCGGCATCAATCGTCTAGTAGGTACAATGCAATGGACCAAACCTCGATAAATGAGCTTCCAAATTGATAAATGTTCAGTAATGTATGTTGGAGCCAATAGTCGGCAGTTTTATCACACGATGAATGGAACACCTACTGAAGCATTAGAACAACAAAGATATCTTGGTATCATTTTTATTTGAAATCTCAAGCATGACGAACAAGTAAAAATAGCATCAGAAATGCAATCAGGATCCTTGATTTCATTGCAAGAAACTTTGAATACGAGTCAAAGAACATCATCTTACCGCTCTATTTAGTGTTAGTCCGACCACATCTATAATATGCAGTGCAGTTGAGATTTATTCTACGAAAAAACATTAATGAAATGGATAAAATCTATTGTAAAGCAAGGAAAAAAAATTTTGAGCTTCACGGTCTCAGCTACGAAAGGCTTCTTCATTAGGTTGAACTCATCTTCAAAAAACAATGAGAACCACAAGGATAACTAATTGAGACATAAATACTTCAACAACCTTAAGGATGTTACCATGGAAGGGCTTTTCGATGGAGACAATAAAGCGCGAACCAAAAATAACGGTCATAAGCTAGTAGTAAGAAACTTCACGAGATCGTAAGCTCTAAACTTTTTTCCAGTTAAATTGCGGGAGCCTATAACTAGCTGTCAATAAACATTGTTCCTGCTGGCACTGTGAGCACGTTGAAAAGTCGTTTAGACGAATACTGGAAAAGGAATGAACCAGTTCTATGAAGTTCTGAGTCTATATCCTTAACTCATGGTGCCAGTGTATGACTGCCTGTTTCATTGATATTTTTCATATCAATTGATAGACATCTTTATTTCAACCAAGGATTACATTAAGCATGTATTAGGGTATGAGTTTAACAAAGGTGTCAACACAAGTGCAGCAACAAGATATATCCAGAATGCTTATGGTGATGATGCAGTGAGTGAAAGAACTTGCAGATGCTTTTCTAGTTTTCGAAATGAAGATTTCACTTTGGAAGAAGATCCAAAAGAAGGTCGTCCTAAAAAACTTGATTCCAAAACTTTGGAAGGGCTTGTATCAGAAAGTCTACCAACAGCACTAAAGAGCTAACAGGACAATTGAATGTTGTCCATACAACTACTCTACGGGAGTTGAAGCACATTAGAAAGGCTTCAGTGACGGGAAAATGGATCTCTCGTGAACTGACTCCAGAGAACCACCAACAACGTGTTTCTTGGAATCAATCATTGCTTTCGCAACACTTTTAAGCATCATTTTTGGGTAAAGTTGTTACAGGAGACAAGAAAAGAATACTTTGCCATAATGGTAAGGGACGTATATGTTGGATCAGTCGAGGAAGTAAGCAATTTCAACAACCGAATCAAGGACTTCATCCAAAGATCATGTTGAACTTTGGTGGGACAATGGAGGAATCATTCAGTATGAACTGTTAGAAAATAATCAAACAATTGATGTTCGTCTTTGCTGTGATCAACTTCTTCGTCTGGAAGCAGTTTTGATTCAAAAACGACTTTGCTGAGTGAACAGAAAGAGCGTCATCGTTCATTATGTTGTGCTAGCTCGTTCTCCCCCAGCTCAACTAACTAAAAGTTTTGTGGAAGATCTGGGTTAGGAAATAATCATTCATCCACTATATTCTCCTGATGCTCCTGCTGATTATTGTTCATTTCGAGGACTTCTGAAACATTTGAATAGTCCTAAGTTGGCTACAGGAAAAGAAGTTGAAAATGAGTCGAACTCAAATTTTCCTTTAAACTTAGGGATTTTACAAGCGTTGATTTATATGCTTGTTGACAGATGGAGTGATTTTCTAGATAGTAAAGGAGGCTGTGTCTAGGAATAAATATTTTTACCATCATGAGCTTTTACATTTTAAATCTAGAGCATGAAATCGGGTATCACTTTTGCACCAACCTAATATTTGGGAAGCAAGGTCGTCGGGTTTGGTTGATTTATGTGGGTACCATCGTAGAGTCTGTTTTTCTACTTCTACTACGAATATGACACCTGTCGGGATTTCTAGGGATGACTCTTGATGTACAATGGTTATGGAAATCTTGATACACAATAGTTTTATGACTCTTGGTGGGCAATACTTACACGAGTCTTGGTACACAATAGTCATATGACTCTTGGTACACAATACTTACAGCGAGGTGAAAAAAGTATTTACACAGAACGAGCCAGGTTATTTCTCAACATTTTCATGAATCTTATCTCAATGATACTTATAATAAGATAGTCTTAACACAAACAAGCATATTCAAATAATAGAGAAATAATATTTTCCATTTAGTATTTAGGTGGTGTATCATGAAATAGGAGGTGAAAAAAGTATTTGTACATTATCATTATCTCTCTGCAATTCTTTAAATTTATGCTCCTAGAACAATCATTGTTTAATTAAAGAACATTCCAGAAATAATTAGACAACATATAGAGAAACCGATGTCGGGTTATCGGCTTCTGCCCGTCATTCATCTATAAGCTGTCACTCTAATAACATCGCAGCATGCCTAAGCACAAGGAACTTTCATAATGTATGAAAGAGCTAATAATTACTGAATTTAAAGCTCATAAAAGCTACTGCAACATTTCAAGTAAACTCAATGTTCCTGTTAGTACTGCAGGGTTCACTGTTAGGAAGTGGAAGGAATAAGGTACCGTAGAAAACGTGATCCAATCTGGAACTCTTCGAAAAATTTCGGGAAAAAGTCGGTGAAAGACAATGCAGTGAGTTAAGAATAATCTGTTTGTGACACGAAAGGAACTACAGACTGAGCTCGGCAGAAATGGAACGAAAGTTTGCAAAAGAACGATCAATAATGAACTCACAGACATGATCTAAAGTCAAGCAGCCCTGTAAGAGTCTCTTATTGAAGACACTTGAAATCAAGACTGGAATTTGCAAAAACACATGTGGATAAAAACTATTTTTTTAAACGTGTTGTATGGTCAGATGAGTGCAAAATCGAGCTTTTTGGCCGTAACAGTGCAGCTCATGTCTGTAGAAAAAACGGTGCATAAAACATGAATGATACCATCCCCACAGTGAAAAACAGCGGAAAAAACATTATGATCTTGAATTGATTTCCTTTTAATAGTGTAGGAACTCTACAAATAATTGATGAAAGACTGGGAGTCATATCTATACAAATTTTGGGAGAGAATTTGCAAAAGTCACTAGTGTGAATGGAATTCGTTAATGAATGCTGGTTTCAACAGGACAATGATCTAAAAAATACAAATAAAACAACTCACAAACGGTTTGTAGATAATGGTATTGATGTGCTGAAATGGTCTAGCCAATCGCCAGACTTGAGCTTTTTTTAAAACCAGTGTTGGACAGTTGCACCGCAATTAATTGCGGTCACAATTGCGATGCAACTTTTTTAATTGCGGTTGCAGTTGCGTTGCAACTACTTTTGAAGAGTTGCGAATTGGGTTGCAGTGCAACTATTTCGAGCAAATATCCCCGCATGTCGCAACCGCAACTTTGAAAAATCTAAGAAGAAAAAATATTTGAAAAATAATAAATAAAAATGGATAACTTAAATCAATAATCAATAAAAAATGGTCTTAGAAATCAAGAGTATCACTACCATGTCTTCTCAGAGCAGCAGCAGCAGGGAAACTGAGACAGATGAGGATTTTTTCTGCTATGAAATTCAAAAATGATGAGCGCATCAACAAGAAAAAGATACTTCAAATGAGATAAAGCAATGGTTGAAAGAGCCTGCCATTAAAAGGTCCAAGCATCAAGCTATTCATCGGGCTATGTTTCCTAACAGTTACTTTATTTCGTGTTTCACAAAGTTCAATATTTCCATTCCCTCGCGTCCAGCAGTTGAAATTCTTTTATCATTAGGCAAAGAAATATTGAGACCTAAACACACGTCTTTCGGACAACCACAACAAAATGCATACATTTCTGAGAGGAAATCAATGATATGCCAGGTCATTTATATAAACTTGAACACCTATGTACAAAGTTTCAATGTTTCCTAATGAAGTAGTTAGCAATACTACCCTACTGAAAGTAAAATATAGGAACAACTGATTGGCGACGAGTATAAAAATAGGATGCAAGATCAGAAAGCTGTAAAACGATTTGAAATCCTGTAACTTATTGCAGTTTCTCTTTGAGTCAAACATACTCCTTTTATTGAGAATTATTCATTAGTATTTCTGTGTGAGCTGTATACGCTCAATATTTTATAAGTAGTTTTATTATTTAATAGGCACGGTTGCAAATTGGAGGGACGACTACAACTTTGAATTTGTGTTGCAGTTACGGTTGCGATCGCAACTATTTTTCGTGACTTGCGGCAGCGGTTACACCACAATTATTTTCTAGTTACGTTTTCAACACTGTTGAAAATACATGGCGAACCCTGAAAAAAATAATCATGCAAGGCGACCTTCACACGTGAATGAATTTCAGATTTTCATCAAGGAAAAGGGGAACAAATCCTTTCATAATGTTGCCAGGACCTAATACAAACCTACAGAAATTGTTTGAAAGCAGTAATTGCTGCTAAAGCTGGTCTAATTAAATGTCAATTTCTTTTGTCAAATTGTCCAACTACTTTTTTCCCCACCTATTTCATGAAATACCATATAAAATAGAATGAGGCTATAGGAACGAACCTTCTGGACCATTCTTGGGTCGGATAATTACTTCGATAATTATTCGGTTGTTTACCCAAGTCCCATGCCGTATTTCTAGCCGCGTCAACCATGTCGGCAGTGGGATTCGAACCCGGGTCTTCCCGCTCGCAAGCAGATTCGCTCACCAGTCGACCAAGCTGGTGATGTCGACCAAGCTGGTGATCGAATAGCATTATTAAGTTGAATAGCATATGTTTGATATGCTATGAATATATATATATATATATATATATATATATATATATATATATATATATATATATATATATATATATTTGATATGGATATGGATAGCATATGTTTGAAAGACATTATTTTTCTCCTGTTTGAATATGTTTTCTGTGTTAAAACCATCTTACTATCGATTTCATTGAAATGTGCATTATCAAAATACTGAGAAATGAACTTTTTCGTTCGGTCCAAATACTTTTTTCACCTCACTGTACATGACACGACACACATAGCTATGGCTTGTGGTACGCAATAGTTATACACTACAGTTCAAAATAAATGTAAAAACAGTACGAAATTTCATTCGAAAACTGCATCTAATTCAACAAATTTCAGTTAAAAGTGGTTCCTAAAGTGCATTAAAACTTATTTTTTGCTTCATTTCATCCTGCATGGTATTTTCAGCGTGAGCATGACAACTCAATAATTACACTCATTAATCACTACAGAGTGAAATGGAGCCAAATGAAGTGATCGTTTGCTTTAATAGCATATGTATTTTCACAGCAGATGTTCGAGCCAATCCGTGTAACTCGACAGCTTTAATTTTCGATCAGAACGAATACTTTTGCTATACAAGCTAGAAATTTTTGACTCGTTTTATTTTTATCAACTGATGTTTTTTCACATGTCAAAATTTGCTGTAAAAGATATTCAGCCTACCTGAACGACAAACAGCAAAGGTTAACATTGACTCCTCCTTTTCAAATGTCAAATATTGACGTCCTGTTCACGGACGAGTTACGAACGAAAATAAATAAATTGCACAGCTATTGCATGACTATAGTTGGAGTTTTGTATGCAATTTAAAGTATCGAAATTTTCTCATTATTAAGAAAGCATGGTTACATTTTATATACTGCTAAGGTACTGTATTAACCAAATAATAAAGAAACATGGATAACTTTCTGATACGAGTAACATTTTTCTTAAAACTTCAGAAATTTTATCACATTCCTAATGCGGTGTATCACAAGCTTCAGTAGTGTATTCCTATAGATAAAAAGTTATTATTTGCTTTGTGTACGTATTTTATGATTCAAAAATGCAGTCAGTTACAGGCATACAAAGGTCGTAATATTTATAATTAAATCTAAATAATAGGTGTGTTTTACCTCATATATATCATTTTTATTATAGTGAGGGACGTCACATAAAAGTTAGGGCTGACAATCTGATAAAAACAAATCACGCAGCTGCTGTAAAACCAGAATGCAATAAAATACAAACACTAGTGACTGCAGGAAACCTAAACAACAAGAAGTAATTCGCGTCCCTTTGTAATGGGAGAAAAAAGAGCTAAATAGAGGCTTGTCTCACCCCAAAACTCGCAGGAAGATGAAAATTCCCAGCTTGTTATATGCAAATTGTGAGTATTTACAACACAGGTCGTGAATACTCATATACTCACCACCAATAGAAGTGGAAGCGGCGTAGTTACTTTGAAATGCTATAAACGCACAGGAAGCATCGAGATGTGCATGCTAACTGAAACATTGAAGTAATTACCACAGTTAGTGCATCACTCAAGGGTATCCCATCCCTAAAAAGCCTTCATTCTTAATATATCTTTTTCCTCGGCTCATTTCGCCACGAATATTCAATTATACAACATTTTTTGATAAAACTTCATATGCTTCAATGATGGATCGAAAAAATCAAAGCATTCATCTCTCAAAATCTATTTCAACAAAGTAAATGTAGATACACGTATTTAAACAAATGTTCAATGTTTCGGAAAATGAAACTTCTGTGATATTTTATCATTTCTATTCACTTTCAACTTGTAAGCATCAAATATACAAATTAAATACGCCATGAGGCCAAGAAAATTTGACCTTTCTCACCAATGCTCGGCTCCAAAAATTATTAATATATCCTATCCAAGACGTAAAATTAGTCATAGTAAACATTTTAGAGTATGAACTATCGATTAAAGATTCAGCTATTGGAAACTACAGCGTAGATAGCAGCGACGAAAACAATGAAAGCGATCTAGAATAATGTCCGTATCACAGCAAGGTCGAATTGTCAGGTAAAGAGCAAATTTTCACTTGGAGGACTGCCCATACACATCCGGGCACTAAATAACTGGAAGACAATGTGTTCATCAAGAAAAAATGCAAGAATTTTTCAGCGAGGGATCTTCCATGCAGCATTTCAGGTTTGGACTGGTTGATTTTCAAAGTTAGAGAAGAATGCGAAGAAACACAGCCTTGCAATTGGCAGCTTAGAAAAATCACTGAAGAATTCAGCGGGAGGTACTGGAAATCTGTTCAGATGTTTTGCACTCGCACTGTTATGTTAGTTCTCTTAATTCCATAGTACTGAATTTCAGTTTTAAGGACACAAGTAGATTGCAACTGTAGGGCCATGGGCAATACAGTCGACAATCATGTCATAGGTATTGAAACTTCCAGGATAGGAAAAATTTCATTTTCTATCTGTCATCATATATGCAAGAATTATAACCACTTAGATTGTGAAACGCATCTTGTTTCTTCGCGATCGTGATCTGTAGCATTATATTCGATATTTTATTTTGTGTTGGTTGTTCATGTGTTATTAATATGAACATACGAAGCATTATAACTAGGCATAGGAAGTGAAAATCTCAGGACTCATAACGTTTTCCCTCAGTCGAAGGTCACAAACTGATCTATCTTGAAAAGCATCTCAGAATAACTTTCAAGCGTAAAAATATGATTCAATTCGTCTTGTATAATTTTCCAAGAGCAACGTGTACCTCACTGGTTGAGGCACACCGCGGGTCATAGTCACACGCTGGAAAGACGTGAAGGTAATGCAATGAAGGTTTGGGGAGCCGAGCAAAGGTTGAAAATGTCGTAAATTACAGGGAAACGTGGACGAACACTTACACTCACACGGCCTTCTCTTCTGCCTCGCCTTCCAAAAGGATATTATAATAATCACGAATATTGAAGAAAGCATTGAATTAATAATCGAAAACCACAGGATCGTAAATGCAAAAATAAACAGTGTTGAGAGTTACTGAGCTCGTATAAGTCACGAAAACTGCAAAAAATATTAACGATGCAAAGTGGTAAACGAATTATAAATACCGCTTAAATTTTGAGAATTCAACCACAATTTCAGGTGGTGTAAACGGTATTCATCAAGAGCAAATGCTGAATGCACAAGTCTAATACTGTTCGTAGCTGTGACGATGCAACTGTGCATGCCCTCACAGTCATAGAATTTGGGATCGTGGAACGTTGACCAAAAAAGAAGAGGTCGAGGTGGAAGAAGAAGGCCGCGTTCAGGACACGGAAAGGGTGGGAGACTAGCCTATGACAGGACAGAATTTCAACTAACAAGACTTCTACGATACAGTAGTTCCTCGTTTGACGCTTTCTAAATTAAAATGATGTTCAGCTGTACGAGTGAAATAAGGCGACCCCAAGTTTTGGTTTTACTAAAATTCTGTATTAGCAGGACTTACCAAGGGTAAAATACCAATCCTGTTTACATTTGAAAAACAGCCACAATTTGTGAATAAGAATTTATGAGAAAATGATTAGAAAAACAGCTTATTAAGTCAAGTTCCATGGCATTAATATAAGGAAAACCCTACAGTAAAATAAATTATGACGCACTTCTCTGAGAGCAGTAACGAAGATTACTGACACAGAATTTCTTCTCCTGAATAATCAGAGCAGTTAGAGACGAAAAAGTTAGGCATTACGAAGTGGGATAATCAGCGTTTTCAACTGGATGCCAGTAACTTTTAGTACGCCAAAAATATGAAATTTTGCTATAAAAGTCATTTTAGACTCAACAAATTCGTATTCTTTCTTTACTCCCGTCCCACATCTACTGCGTTTTGCTGGATTATTCTGTGATTTTCATACTCAGCCACGACTCAGTAGTTCTCCCATTAAATTAAAATCCCGATTAAATATTGCCCGTGACGTGTTCTTTCATAACGAACGAAAATTTATTCTCTAATGACAAAGTAATTTAGAGTTATGATCGTTTCAAGAACGCTACGATTATCATCGTACTCTCTAGGCAATATTAGAAAGTAACTAAATTTACACAACTGACCCAAAAAATTAGGCACGTTAGATGCAGTTATCACCCCAAGTGAAAAAACTGCAGAATTATTTCATAGACCACACTAAAAAATTTGTCGATTACATTCCCTTACGCTTTTCATACTCAAAATGGACACTTCAATAAAGAAATAACACATTCTATGAAAGTTTTCGCCACTTATGTGTTTATAGTTGAGCCGTCGCCATACTACTCACCTCGCAGCACAGAAATAAATACCTGAAGCCATTAGTAATAAAATATACTATCAGTGGGGAAGTCATCGTTCTAATTCATTACAAAAATCCATACCATACCGAAAGCTACAACTCAAAACTCGACGAAGCAGGGAGGCGGAGGAGGAAGTACTGCGAAGTACTCATAATAAACGTACATCAAATTCTCACATCAGGCAATGAAGGAATAACAATTCTATGGAATTTTTAAATCGATGAATGGAAACTATTTGAGAGAACATTTCAAAGCAAAGATCCTGTCCCGTCTACGACTGGCACACAGAGAGAGTTATAGATAATAAGTTCAACAACAAGAAATGGGAGTATGTCACACGGTCCTCTAAGTCTCTAATAATTATTAATTATTCAATAATAAACGGTATCTACAAGTTTCTTATTCATAACCCTACAAACGAGAAGAATACAAAATATTCAAAAAGCAGCATATAAAACAGTGACCAGAATTTTTCCCTGGTCAACTCGAGTTCTCGAAAGTTGCGGTTGACTTTCATAAAAAAATTCGCATGAACACATAAACAAAATCATGAAGCTGTGAAAGTGCTGAGGGCAACCGAAATTAGCGACTGTCAAACGCTCAATTTACCTCAGTCAGTCGCGACACTTTTTCTGCCTGAAATTACTCTTAAGACGAAATGAATAGCAATTTAACCCTGTGTTAGTCACATGAGGGTTACAAACATGGTTAGTCCCGTGGGGTGTCTACACACAGCTATATCAAAATCTTTATAGCCTCATAATTCTGTAAAACATAGTCGTACTGCTGGTTCAGGACACATCTACGAACCCTCTCGAACATTTTCAATTCTTTGCTGTGGGTTGATATAAATATAAATAATACAATAAAATAAATTATAAAGAAATAATTGAAAGAAATAAGTTGCCAACTAGAAATTACGAGCATGTGAACAAAATTAAGGTGACAACACACCCCACGGGACTAACATGTAGGATTGATTTCTCAGACGTTAAGTTGTCAAACTCACGCTCATAGCTCCGAATTATTCAAGATAGAAAACAAGCTGCACAGTATAAATTCAATTAATCAAAATTAACTTGAACATAGGTCTGATCATCTGGAACTAATGAGCTCTTATGTTCTAATTTCTTTTATAGGTATCGGAGCCGCATTCCCATTAGCTGTAGAGATGGAATCATCGACATGGGAGTAGCAGCTCTCTATTTTCAGGGTTCATTTTAGAGATCAGTGAATTTAAGGCAACCATTCTGCAAAACAATTCCGTACAGTACAACACTAAGGTAAAAATGCAAACTTAAGCACGAGAGTTCATGGTCAGTTTTAAGTTTCATAGGCACACACGACAGAACAGTAAAGCCTATTCTACGTAGCAAGTAAAAGTGATTTATCTCAAGTAATTCTTACTAACTGCTTATTTTCGATTGCACTTCTTACTAGACTTTCTAATCACAATAACCTTCAACAGACATAATCGAAAATTACCCATAAAGAATTAACTAATTAATACACTGAACTCTTTTAGTATTAATACCATAATACATCCACAGATGTCATTTCAAAGTTGAAGTGACCACAGTCACTAGATCAGCACGAAAATTTGAATAATTTTGAATTACGGTGAATCTTCGCACTTGATTTAATAAGTAGGTTTTTAACAGCAAATATTTGCTGGAAACCTAACGAATAGCCAAAACAAAATTTTAGTTCCACTCTAGGGAGAGCCCGTGTGGTTTAAATGTCCATTCACGCTCTAAAACTGATGAAAGTACTCTCAATTCACACCACATGAAGTCAAGCCCACGAAAAAGACGGTACAGAATATTTTTACTATCATGAGACTTAGCGTCCGTAAAGTATTTCCAAGGTTTCAGCGCACTTCAGTAGAGGCCGCAACATACGTTACTCACAGTTAACGATGTACGAGGTAACATGGCAGCACACTAAAAAGGTCGAGCACATTAGCGAAATAATTTGGTTTGGACGAGCACAAGAATAGAAACTTCAGTCATTTGCACCGAGAATAGTATCGGAACATTATATGAAGCATGCGTAAATTATCTTTCTCACTAGTTTCATAATATTTTTGAAACATATTTTATGGCACTTAAATTTGTGGGAATACTAAAAAAAACTGGAAGCTAATTTTATAGAAGAAATTTTACAGTGACTTCAAGGCAGTTGAATTTAGTACCAGGCTCAATGTTAAATTCAACTATGAAAACCTTCCCCACAATAGATGCCCATAAAGTTTTCAACAGTGGCAGTGATCATCTCAAAGAGAAAATATTGAAGAATGGAAAAATAACTTAAAAATAAAAGTCCTAGGTGTTGATTGCACAGTACGATGGTCTCAAAAACGAGAGAGCAGAAAATAAGAACGAAACAATGTAAGAACTTCTTAACTTGAGAACATAATACTCCAAGAAACGTAGCTGATTCTGACGCAGGTAGTTGGAATCACCGCTGAGAAGCGTTGGAATCCAAAAGTAAACTGACGAGGCCAGACACCGTAAGTCTCCTTCCCGTATTGAGATCAAAAACTTAACAGTTTGAAATTTTTCTTCGGAAATGCTATTCATCGTAAATACTCCAAGGCTAGGCTAAAATGATGGTGAAAATAATAAACGCCAACTGTCTACTGACAGTCTATTTAAAGTATTGTGAATGACATTATGAATTAGCGTGGCGTTAACGTAAGATCGGATGAGCAAATCTAGACCTACTTTTGGGACTAAGATATATTCTCCACAACTGACGTAACTTTTGCAAATTGAGCATAATAATTGGAAAATATAGAAGTAACAAAATGCACTGTTCCAAGCAGATGCAATGACCCTAAACCCAACAGCAACGCACAAACGTGCCTTGACCGCATACCACGCCTACTCAAGAAGACTTTGAAAGACAACACGACTCTGAACGCACGCTCAATAACTCAGCAGCTCTGCTACAGCTCGGCGCTCCACGTACAGAATTTACATAATTATTGACGCACGAGCACCAATAAATGGAATTCCAAAAAGGCTCTTAAATCTGACAAGGAAATAATAGATTTATTCTAGAACTGCCAACTAGAGAGAGTAATGATTATTAATTACATCTATTATTACAGATATGAGTTTTAAATATTTATGTGGGCAGTATCTCAATGTAAATATTAGACACAAATGCATAGTTAGTGACTGCTGAGCGGCGAATGTATTTTTCAGCAGCCCAGAAGACAAAGCATGCACAGGCTTATCTTATTTCTTCTGAAACGGAATTGTCCTGTAGAAAGATGCTGATATTGCATGGTAGCATCGTGGATGCAAAAATTGAAAAAGTAAACTGCGGTTACAAAAAATGCAACATTTGAGAAATTATCCCCTTTGTTTAGAGGTTAAATATCCAGCCGAAAGAGCTAATAAACTCAAGTTCAAAGAAGTGTAGTAAAGTGATAGCTTAGAATTTAAGTAGAAGCAGCAGTAAAAAATAGACATGGGAGAGAAAAAAGTGAATCACTTGTGACACTGTAAAGTGGACATAAGGCTGTCGAACAACAGATATAACATGAACAAACATGACATTACTTTCAGAAAGGATCTACGTCTCATTGAATGTTTTTCCATGAAGAAAGAAAATGAACTGTTGTAGTACTAATTATATGTATACCCCTTGGCAAACTAAAAATATCCTAATAATATCGCTGGAAATTTTTACTCAATGCCTGTAGGATATAATCAAAAGCAAGGTATTTGGTCAAGAGAAAGAATACCTCAATATCGAAAAGTCCCAAAAGCATGAAGGGATGAAAACAGTTAGCAGGATGTTCCATAAACTATGAAATACCCAAACCCTTTCAAAAATGATAATAAGAATATAAAACCATGCAGAGGGACCAAGTTATGCGTACGAATGCAAAAACAAGCAACAAGAAATTAAAGGTACAGGCAGAGAAATGAACTACATCGTTATTCGTTCTGTCCGCATTACATATTGTACCTATTTATAAAAACCTAACGACACACTTAACAACACAGGCAACTGTAAAAATTTACTTTGACTAACAGGCAGATTTACACTTATTCACTCGACAGCTGGAACTTTAATCCTTCTTTTGAATGGAAGCTGTTCACAAGTGTTTGGCTCAAGGATCGTTCAGACACATGCTGGGTAATAACATACAATTCTGGTCACAGCCTTTTCCGGAAAAAGACCAAGAATTTATTTGACATATACATCAAAGTCTGTCACTATGACTGTCGGTCTGATTCCAGTAAAGTCCATGAGATAACAAGCAGTTCCGTTTTGTCAACCAATGATCTTAGCCGAGCAGATAAATAACCAACAGGATAACGAGAAATTTCCACACGACTACTAGTACAGGACTTTAAACGCGACTATCAGTAAGACTTTATTACGTTTATCAACGAATGTTAAACATGACGGCAGTATTATTAGAATTGATCAAGCAGAAGTTCTCAACCAGCAGAGACAATGGTTTAAGACTTATAAGTCAGTATGTACTCATGACTCGAAATCTCTCATATCCAAACGACAGCCATGATGGTTTCTCCATGAGAAATGATAAAATAATTTCATTATGAATAATACAACTGACGATGCAAGCCACAGCAAAATCGGAAAGAAGAGCTGAATCATCGATCCCTTCTGTAATTACATTGATGCACTTGAATATTAACAGCTTCTGCAGTTAACTAAAGTCGCTATAAAACCTATATTAAGAAGTCCACACTCGGGTTTTATTTTGAAACTTGGATTTCCGAGGGCCGTCAGCCCAAACAAAATCCTTCCTCACTTTTCTAGAATACAACCCACTGTTTGAGAACCACTGCTACAGATCAACCGCACATGACACAATCACAAAACTGCCTCTAAATTTATTTTTAACAACCAACTTTTCATATATTCACACGCAGAAGAAATTTGTGCATACTTCTCGTAAAGCATCTTACTGATGATATTTGAAAAAGGAGGTCGCACAGGAATGCTTTCATCACAGCACAGGCAAAAAGAGCAGAAGACAATTTATTCGCACAGAAAGAATTCAGTAACACTGAAGGTCGTAAAAGCTCTTTTGAGATGATTACTTTTGATGCTGGACTTCAGTACAAGGAGTAGGAACATTATTGACGAAAAGAGCGATGGATTCAGGCAGAAATTGGTCACACTAGCAACAACTATGTTTATCTTGTGACCGATATGCAAACGCTCAACTCTTACGGGATCGAGAGAGTTGGCCAAGTGAGTGCAGTTTTATTATTGCTATTTCTCTAAGTTCTACCGAGTGATGACTTTAGTTAACCTATGCAGATGTAAGAGAAAGCGCGACTTGGTTAACACAAGCCACTGTAATTCAGTGCGCAATTCACTTCCTTAGCTTAGAATAATTTGAAGGTTGAATAAGAATAATTACATATGAAGTAACTTTAACTAAAACATAGGGATGATGTACACATTGGTCTCGTATTTATAATTTGGCTGCGAAAAAAGTTATATTTTCCCTTAGCGGCAAATTTTCAAAATTAAGCTTAAATATAATCGTTCACTACAACCATTAATGACTCATTAATAAGTGGGTGACTAAATCATTTTCAATAATGAATAAAAAATTTAGGCCTAACAAATAAAGTGTACTGATTTCTTAAGGCTCTTATTAATGTTGAATATTATGTCTTTGATGTAATTACAACGCGTAAAAACTAACAAATGCGATTCATCACCGGATACAACACATGAACCTAATGACTGCAAAAAACCACGAACACGACGATAAAAACTGAGTATAATGGTAGGAATAAATGTTGAGCACAATTACATTAATTACCTAGTAATTTATAGCAAACCAGGCGTGACCACTGTAGGATAATTTTATTTCTCAGTGTGCAAATGTAATGAATTGTGCTAAAGTTTTATTAGTCACAAGTGCCTCTATTGGACTATGCTATAGAGTTCTTAGTAGGTGTCTTCTCTACTCATTGAAAGCTTCATGTACATCACAGGCAAACTGTTATTAAGATCAGCTTAGTGTCCATAAAGTGTACGTTAATACAGAGTTGTAAACCGAGAACGCCGTTAACGGTCTTGTAATATATGTATGTACGTGTACACAAAAAACTTAGGACACGTGGCACGAAGAACTTAATTTTATATGACACAATTGTAAGTACATAATAAAATAATCAAGATGATTAAAAATTCACTCGGGATATCGCGTGAGAAACGATGTACATTTAGCAATTTCCAAACATAGTCAGTCGATGCTAATATGAAAAATGAGATTGGGGCTATCAATGACACTGGCCATACCAGTATTAGTTCATTTTGACATCACCGAGGAAGTCAGACTGCGTGGATGTTAAAATTTGATGATTTAGTGTAGCAGTAAATCAAAATTTTCGAATATAAACGAAGTATACTTCATTTTTAGAAATTAGCGACCTTGATGTTTCAAAATTGAAGCACATAAAAAGGAAAAAAGGTTGTTTTTTTAAACGGTCAAAAGACAATTTGTATATGAGTATGGAATTCGGTCAAATGCAGACACTTAAATGCACTTTTGAATTAAAAAGCTCATAAAACAATTTCCCTCTTAGTGTTCTGTTAACAGACAAGAGATTTTTCAATGGGTTGGAAGTTATTACACTGACTCCCTCCATGCCATTGTGTTAGAACATTCTCTTACAACAGTCAATTTTAAATCTGGAATTCAGCTTCTCAAGGTAAATTTCGACTTGAGCATCTATTTGCAGGCTTTTCCTCAAAAAATTACCCAATTCATATATTGACTGGATATTGTCCCAAATAATAATAAAAATGTCTTCAGTTTGCTTGTAATGATGCAATGAAGTGAGAAATTAAAATACACCGGAATTAGAAGCACAATACAGATTGAAAGGGAAAGCTAAATGATAATTCTTCATACATTCACTATGACAAATAAGTAGCAGCAAAGTATATTGAACACTCAAAGTGAAATGTAAAATTACAACGCTTAAACAAGTCAAACAGCACAAGTTAAGTTAACGTGTTTTTTAAGTGTAACCGCAGCAGAGAGCGTACAACACAGTTTTATATATACCCAACTTATTAGCGTCCAGTAAGCTTAAACGAAAAATTTGAATTGTAATGCAAAACGCAGTTCATCCTAAACATTTGAATTACAATTGGTTTTCATAACAGTCATCCGGCAAACTCAAGAAAGTAGAACGTGTGGCTACCTAAAACGTAGCTCACGTACCGGACGCGATGCTAATGACATTGTAAAACAATTGAATATTAGTGCCAATTGTTTTTAAATATATGAAATACTTTATTAACATTACAGTAATTCTACGAGAAAAAGGAGAAACATAACGGCCTGACTTTCAGGTGAAGCGACATCGTCCGGTGTTCTAGATATATTCTAGAGGAACGTATGTCATGAAAATAACTTACATATTTCCAACCATTTCAGGTGTTAAGTCAATAAAACGAAATCTAGTTGGATGCTCAAATATTTTTATGTTCAGTAATCTTAAGTGTGTCGAATCATCCCACCGAATAGACAACTGCTTCTCTCACCTTATGATTCTCGCAAGCGTTACAGGAATTGAAACAAAATGCTTGTTTAGAATTACTATTATTCAATACTATTTTGTGAAATTAGAAAGAATTACAAAGTAGCGTGAAGTAGTTCAGAGAAGTTTAAGGTATCGCAGAGCACTGCTATCCAACGATATAACTAAATATTTGCTGAAATTCCAAGCACTTCAAGAAAAGTTATACTGTACTTTATTTTACTATATAGTTCTCACACATATTAAAGTAATTAGACACTAAACACAGGATGATAACCTTTCATTTAATTGTTACCGACTTGGTAAATTAATCAAAGGCAAACGAGGCCAAAACTTTCGCGGTAAGAAAGTGTATACACAGACAAAAAGAAGACGTTGATGGCATCTTTCTTTAAATTTTTAAATGCAGTTCATGCAATCCGAGAGAGGTGGCTCTAACAACAAATACAAGATGTTATCCGAAGCGACAAAGACAACATGAGGTCACCCGAAGCAACAAATACAAGATGAGGTCATCCGAAGCAACTAATACAAAATGAGGTCACTCAAAGCAAAAAATACAAGATGAGATCATCCGAAACAACCAATACAAGATGAGGTCACCCGAAGCAACCAATACAAGATGAGGTCACCCAAAGCAACCAGTACATGATTAAGTCATTCGAAGCAACAAATACAAGATGAAGTCATTCGAATCAACCAATACAAGATGAGGTCACCCGAAGCAACAAATACAAGATGAGGTCATCCGATACATCGGCTGGAGGTCCTGCAGCAAATGATAGAGCTGTGGCGAAGAGTTTTTTTCGGAACGAGAAGGGTGGAGTCCGAAGACGTAGACAAAAAACAATCTGGAACACCAGGATGTATTAGATTCAATGGTATTTAAAAAATTCTAGTTACTGAT
The DNA here is from genome assembly GCA_006783055.1 of Trinorchestia longiramus. Taxonomy (NCBI): domain Eukaryota; kingdom Metazoa; phylum Arthropoda; class Malacostraca; order Amphipoda; family Talitridae; genus Trinorchestia; species Trinorchestia longiramus. The sequence goes on from VCRD01001090.1 coordinate 74,554, forward strand.
GTACTTTCAAATATCTGGGTACTTTCGAGATGAATCTTTATGATAAAAAAATGTATAACAAGAATTAGTTTTAGTTACTTTTCAGAAAGGAAAGGCACATATTCTTTTCATAGTACTTGAGAAATGATCAAATTTGTAACTGAAATATTATTCAATCTATTGAACCAGTTAAAACGCTTTGATATGGAGGTTCCCCAAAAGGGTCCTCCCCCATGATGTTGAAAGCTGATCCAATTCCATTTGCTAAACACGCAGTATTTTTTTAATTCACCCACTTTTGATGAGAGCTAACGTGAAAACTGCAGAAAGTTTTCCTTATTTACCACTACATTTACAGGCATTTTTGCAGATCTTCAGTAGAAAGCGTTTCAAAGAGAAACGATTTCAGTGCAGAAGTTGTAACTCTCTTCTTCATTCAACGATACACGGACCTCAAATATTTTTTGGATAAACGAGAACCCGCTTTCATTAAAACTAGCAGAGGGTGCCGAATACGAATGTTGTCCAGGCAGAAATGAAGGGTAAAATTTGAAATTTTTCGAGCTAGCATATACTAGTACATCTGAGATTTTCCATCTGAGAGAACATTGATTGAAATTTTGAAAATGTGGGTAGTGTATTCAAAATTCTCACATTGAAAATACATTCAAGGACAAATGTAAAATAACTTTGATGGTAGACGAGATCTAGTGCTGTCAGTTCAAGTCACTATTTTCATTTTTAGAAGAAAAATGGGTCACACTCTTGGATGTCATTTCTAGCACATCCAAACGTCGCGTGTTATGCAAACACTTCATGAGTTAACTGTGTATTATTCGATCCAGTTGATAAACCTGCTCGTCTATGTTGCACGTAACGATAGGCGTGTTATTTTGAGCATGGCACAATTACAGCACCATGATCTATAGAACTCGGCCCTTCATTAAGAGTAGAAATTCCGTGCTGTAAATCTTAACACTTTAACTGCATCGTACGTCATATATGGTACACGAGACCTTTATTATACATACAAACTAATTTGGAAGTTGCGGTCAATGTGTTTTTCTTGAAGTAAAACTGATCACTCCATTGCAAAAAAATTTAAATAATTGCAGAAAACTTTGCATAAATTCTTGAGAAATATATATAAATAAATGGATATTCTTGTTCTTATTAAAGTAAATACATTTATTTATATTTATTTCTCAAGAATTTATGCAAAGTTTTCTGCGATTATTTAATTTTTTTAGTAAAATAGTAAAGTAAAAAAGTAAAGTAAATGCATTATTTTATGTATTTACTTTATAATTTATTTTCCGTCATAATTACTATATAAATGAGATGGATGAAAGACTACTTTGTATTTACACACTGTTTTTTGATAAATTCACTACTGTCAAACTTCAATAACAGGAAATTCCCCTAACTACTGACATTGCAACAATAAAAAAATTCATAGAACAATTCGAATAGAATTAGAGGGTGTATAACGACTTTAATCTATAATTATCATTCAATGCTGAATGTTTTATCAACATTTCTTGTAATTTATGCGTATACACAATGAGCCATAAAACTGGACAAGATACTCTCATATTAGAGAATAATTGACGTGATTCGTAAAACTGTGGAGCATGCCAATCCTCATATGAATACCTAACAACAATATAGCCAACTTTAACACTTCATTGGGTCATTGGTCCATGGGTTAAGTCCCACGCTGCATTACGCATACAAATTTGTACCATGAACGTCTGGAGGTAGCTTACACTAGCGCAGTGATTCTCAACCGCCGCGTCGCGACACACAAGTGTGTCGCGAGGCTCCCTCAGGTGTGTCGCGAAACATTGTGACGAACAACTGAAAACACGGACAATGTGCATAAATCTCGGTTTCATGTTCTACTAATATGCCTGGGAGGAAGGAACATCCATCTCATCGATTGCATGCATCGAACTCAATCGTACTGCACAATCAATTTTGACTCCTAAATTACAGATGGATTTAAACTAAATTAGCTTGTGATTAATCATAACTAGAGATGAACGCTGTTTTCTGTGCTTGCCTGTTTTTCAATTTGTTTAGCTCAGAATCAGTGTTGTTAACGTACTTTCAAACTATTGTTTTTGGCTCGCAATACTTGAGTTAAATCATACGGTGAATTAATTAAATAAGAATATTCAGTTTTTGTTATTGCATTGGTAGAACAAAGGTTAGTTGTTACCATATATTTCAGAAGGTGATTGAGTGAAAAATTTTTGAACACTACTTAATGTTCCAGTTTGATGCAGGAGGTTGACCGTTGACACACGGATCAGTTTAACACTGCCTGTTGTTTACTGTTGTTGGTTAGAGTATGCGCGTGTTAATTGCTTATGAATACCTCTTCACAATGGATAAATTTGTTAAAATGAAAGATGTTAGTGATGGGTGTGAGGTTGAAACAGAACATACGATGAAACCCCCAAAATCCAGCACAAAAAAGGCAAAAGTTCGCCATAATAGACAGTATTGTGATACTTATTTGAAGTTTGGATTTTCTTGGTCTGGAGATGTTGCTCAACCATATCCATTATGTGTAGTTTGTGGTGAAAAAATTGCCAGTGGATCCATGGTACTAAATAAGTTATAAAGACATTTTACGACTAAACATTCCTACCTACAAGATAAAGATCTTAATTATTTTCAAAGACTATTGCAACAGCAATCTAAGCAACGCAATGTTTTTCAGAAAGCAATGACCGTGTCTAAACGAGCTCAACTAGCTTCAGTTGAGGTAGCTGAGATCATAGCAATGAAATCTAAATCCTCCACTCTTGCTGAGTCAGTTATCCTTCCTGCTTGTAAAGAGATGGTGAAATCCATGTTAGGTGAAACAGCTGAAAAAGAAATTAGTAAAATTCTGCTTTCAAATGATACAATACACAGGAGAATTGTAGATTTATCAGGAAACATTCAAACAAATGTTCAGAAAAAACTTGAAGAATCTAAGTTTACTCTAATATGATAGTAGATGAATCGACCGATATCAGTAACAGTGATCCATTGCTTGTATTTGTTCGTTTCATTAATGATGATGAAATAATCAATCAGCTTTTGTGTCATGAAAAAATGCCAACAACTATTAGAAGTCAAGATATTTTTAATATGATAGCAGGCTATCCTAAAAAATGAATTTGACGCAGACATATTGTGTTGGTATTTGTACTGATGGTGCACCATGTATGGTAGGCTGTATTAAAGGTTTTGCATCCCTAGCACAGAAAGAAAATCTAAATATTGTTCGTACTCATTGCTGTTTACATAGAGAAGTTTTAGTTTCAAAAGTATCATAAGAAGATTTGAAGCAAGTTATATCAAGTAGTTGGAATTGTCAATTACATTAAAAGCAGGCCAATAAAGTCGAGATTATTCGAAGAACTATGCCAATCAATGGATTCTCAACATGTTCGCTCACTCATGCATACCGACGTTTGATGGCTGTCGAAAGGTAAAGTGTTAACTCGCGTTCATGAATTACAGAAGGAATTAATATTGTTTTTTATAAAGAAACCACGAAAGATTCTGTAAATATTTTCGATGTGAATTTTTTATGGTCTTAATGGAATATTTAACGGAAATATTTGGTCAACTTAATATTGTGAACAGTAGTATGCAAGGTCGAAACGAAAATATTCTAACTTCGACAGAGAATTTGGTTGTCCTCAAAAAGAAAATTGTTATTTGGAAAAACAGAGCGAAATTGGGTGAGTTTGATATGTTTCCTACAATGCATACTAACTGCACTTAAGAAATGATCCCTATCGTGGTTGAGCATCTGACAGCGCTCGAAGAAAACATCGACCACTAGTTTCCGTCGCTGAACACAGGAAAGTACGACTGGGTTCGTAATCCTTTTTTAGATGTTCCTTCTAATAATGGGTTTTAATTACGTGAAGAAGAAGAATTGGCTACCATTTTAAGTGACCACAGTCTTAAAAGCAAGCATTCAGAGGTAGATATTGACACATTTTGGATTTCAATACAAAAGGAGTTTCCTACATTAGCTGAAAAAGTCCTATTAGTTCTTTTACAATTCTTTATTTATTAGTTGTGTGAATTGGGCTTTTCCACCTTATATAATATAAAAAATAAGAAAGTAGAAAGATTACGTTCCACTGAAGAAGAAATGAGAATCTGCTTATCGAACATACGACCAAACATTCAAGAAGTCATAAGACAACACCAGACACAAGTTTCACACCATGTAAGTGGCAATTTTTGGATACTAACATAATAAACTGCATCAGACAAGTCCATATATGTATTTTTAATCTATTTTACGGTTTCATCCTGTAATATTTAGAATTATTAGAGTGGCGCGACAGATTCATGCGCTCGTAGGTGTGTCGAGGGTGAAAAAGGTTGAGAAACACTGCGCTAGCGGATCAAGCCGTACGGTACACAATCAGAGTATAAGTCCACAGAAGTGAGAGTGCAGCTGGACTTTGTTTTTTAATTTTATTAAGAAGTCAAAAACGAGCTAGTTGCCTGATGAGTAAAATAAGCCCGACAATCATGCCAAAATATGTAGGCCTACAGGTCGGCTGTGTCAATCCTGCAGACTTGTTGGTACCAGTTTACTCTGTGTTTGTACTTTGAAAATGAAAGATTTGAATGAAAAGTTTAGAGCAGATTTAAACGGTTACTTAAAAGGAATATCATTTTTGCTTCAAAGCTAGTAATTTTTGTTCGAAAATTTTGACTCCAGCAGTGGTCATCTTCACTTTAAAGTTGCGGTGCTCTCAGTATGAAAAAACATTCAAATGATTAAGAGCACACGAAGAACGAAAGAAAAATTCTGGAACAGAGTTAACGTTTCTGTCAATAAGGAAAGCCACGAGTTCCAGTATTGACGTCACTGTCATGCAACACTAGCTTGTTCGTAAGCATTTCGTAGTTGAGCTCAAGTTCAGATGCGACCCGTTAAAGTGCTAAAACAGGAAAAGCATTTCAAAGCATGTATGGAAGTTTTCAGGTCTCGCCATGCATAACGAAGAAGAGAAAATGTGAAGCTACTGCACTCACATTCCGGTGCTCTTATACTAAAGAAATACTAAAGAATACACTCTTCAACCTTTATTAATCGGTGATAAAGCATTTCCAATGCAAAAAATTCAAAATAAGCTTAAAAACTGTACAAACCTTGTAGTTCCACGGCAACGATCGATCAGTAAAACTAGAGCTTGATAATAAGAACACAGATGTTAAGAAAATGAGGAAAATTGTAAAAGCTGTACACGACCTACTCATTGATTGAGAAAATGAGACGCACAGCTGAAGAACTTGAAAGAAAAAATTTGTGATTAGCTTACCACGTGAATTTGTTTAGTGGCATGCTACTTGGGTGGGGCGAATGCCACTATAGTACTCTTACCTTTTATCAGTTTTCAATACAACAAAAAATAACAATTAACGCTCTGATGACATAGTTCATTAATAATAGTGGTTGAAAAATTTGATCTATTTTTAAATAAAAAAGCCTATGTAAGTTAATCTATTGTGGTTCAGTCATACTTGTATCGACAATCTCAATGCAAGTTATGGTAACAGAGGACCAAGTATTTTCTCTTTATCATAGAATGATACTGTGGAGATTACGCATGTATACAAGTGTACTTGAAATACTAAAGAGACTACGGCATGGGACTTCGGTATTGAACCAAGAATGGGCCAAACGGCTCGTTCCTATTGCCTTATTCTATTCTACTAGGCCAGATTTCAACGGAGTTATCATCCGAGAGTAAAAGTGAATGCTTTCACTGATAAATGTATGAACTTTTTAACACATTACCTTCATTGATGCACAAACCTTGGACCTTACTCAAAATTTACTGCAAACGTACATGTATCGACAGTAGAGAGCCATGGAAAGTTTGCTATGTTACAGAAAGGTTGTACCAAACTGTATGAATTTCAGAAGGGCAGTACAACAATTTCAGCAAGAAGACCTTTCAAAGACACTTATGAAAATTATGTGGTGAATAAAAAGACCTGTAGAAGGTGGTTTCACGTTTCAAAAAAGATGATTTCAATCGAAAGGACGAACCAAGAAAAGGACGCTCCAAAGGACTCAGTTCTGCGGAATTGCGAGCTGTCGTTGATGAAAACCGTACGAGTACAACTAGAGAATTAAGCAAGCAGTTTAGGTCTTATCATTTTGCGATATATGATCACATGCCTCACATTAAACTCTTTTCCGAGTTCTCTAATTGTACTGGTAGGGTTTTCATCAATGACAACATACAATTCCTCAGAATTGAGTCCTTTAGAGCGTCCTTTTCTTGGTTCGTCCTTTAGATCGAAATCATCCTTTTTGAAACGTGAAAACCATCTTCTACAGGTCTTTTCATTCACCACATTATTTCCATAAGTGCCTTTGAAAGGTCTTCCTGCTGAAATTGTTGTATTGCCCTTCCAAAATTCATACAGTAAAATATGCCTAATGTACTTTTACTTAGAGTGTAGATTTGGCCAACAATAGTTACTTATTAACATAATTTTGAAAAAATCTAATAGAAAAATATTACTCCAGTGATTTAGATTGCTGCACATAAGTCATTTATAAATCAGATTGATGTAATGATGCCCTTAAATTGGACTCAAAAAACGGACACAACTTTCGATACAACCTGAAAATACGTTGTTTTATTTAAGCTAAATGGTCAGAGCAGCAGTTTCAGCTAAATGCACGTATTTAATATGCAGAGAACACGACATTTAACGGGCAGATCACTTAACTTTTATATAAACTAAAGAATAATAAGAATTTGCAAGAATTTGCTTTTCCATTGTCATCTGCATTCTGGTACGATGGACCCTAAGTAATGCCAACGTAATTTTCTGTTTAGTATTTTTATAATTAATACAGTAAGATTAAGCTTTCGAGCTTGAACAAAGAAAACTTTATTGGCGATGCAATTAAATAAAATGAAAAAATACGTCCTGATTGAATATTTTTAAGTTTTCAATAAAAGTCAGAGTCGGTCCTATGTACATATGATAGACATCAATCATGCTGGGCGATTGCGCTAATCTTTCAATTAACATCTTTAAATCATGACATATGTACATACGTCTCGGTATTTTAGAGCGTCGTCCAGTAGAACTTTTATCGAAAGTAAACTGGACTTCCAGGAGGCTTTTCACCATTGTTTGAGGTTTGACAATTTATCGTCGGTTCTAAGACCATGTGATTGAGGGAATAATAGAAGTTTCAAGTCAAACTTGGATGAACTTTCGAACTTGGCTAACACATGCTTCAGGCATGATTCAGCTGTTATTTAATGTATAAACACAAACTTTAGTAGAACACAATTTAAATAAGAGAAACTAGCTAAATATTCCTCAAAAATATAACAATGCAATGGAATCAAATTTAAAAGTTATTGGCGGTTTTAAATGATTTATACTATTTATAGTCTCCAAACGTATCATTGAGTAGTATTACACAGTACAAAACTTACCTTAATGCAGCAGTTGTTGGTTTTCCTTTAGGTAACTTAGCCGTAGAGAATATTAATTTTTTTATTTCACAGCAAAATTTAATATAAAGCAAAAACCAAACAGGTGGACCACAATGATTACTTTTTACTCTCAGTGTGTAAGATTGTATGTTTATAAGAGTATTAGATATTGTACGTTTGAATCACTTTTGTACTTATACACTTTCAAGTGTATTACATCGTGTAGTAACATTCTATAACAGATGGTATCTACAGTATTACTGCCCCAAGCATAAAACAAATTCTTTCTTTCTAATACTCAATTTTATCAGGCTCAAAGACGATATTATTTACAAAATTAATTGTAATATATATTAAATATACATAATTAGACAAAAGAAGGCCACGTTAAATCTTATTCAGGTGTTTTCAATATGATGGTTGTATAAATTCGAATTCTACATTAAATACGACGTAACTCACCCTCCTCATTGTGGCTTGCTGGCCGTTATGCCATTTGCTTCTCTACATTTAACTCAGCTGCGCTGTATTCTCCAAGCCTATTTTATGAATTTATGCTACTCATGGTCAATAAAATGTCCATAACTCACCCTAGTACGGAAGTTACATGCCGAGATAGCCGGCTACTGTAGAGGCGAGTATAACACAGAGCACCGTGACACACACCAAGATCATGATCTTCTTCTGTTTGGCGCCACCGTATGGTCGAGCAGAGTTAGAGCAGATTATCGAAAGTGCATCACACAAAAATCTACACGAGGATGCGAATCAGAATTGATTTTAAATGAAATCACAGCTCTTCGTATGTGGCTTTTCTCCTGGAAAGCCACTGGAATTTTTTTCTTTCAGTTATGAAGAATCGCAAAAGGTTTTACTCGTTTTTTAAAATTTGATTTATAAGTGACGTAATATTACAATAAAAAGAGACTGTGCTTCTGGTAAAATCAACTCAAAGATCCTGAATGTGCAGAAGCGTTAACTTTCTTGGAGCTTCTTTTCCTACTGTCAGCTACAGAACAAAAAGGCAGTGAAGAAGAAACAGGAAAAGAGTGATCAGTGAGAAGAAAACATCACAGCTATTATAAAATAGGTATTGAATAACGTAGATAAAATTATAACCAGATAAACAATCAAAAAGGAAGGGAGAGCAAATAGAGAGCACTTCGAAAAACATCTCATCCACCATTTAATGTGGGCAGACGAACTGAGAACAGATGTGGGAAGGCGAGGATGACTTCAATTCTAAAGTGTAACATTCAAAGAAGAGTCATGCAAGCCACGCAATCAGCAGAGAAGATCAGAGGATGTTATGGATGCCAGACTTCAAAAGTGAAAAATAAGACATCCACAGCTACACACAAGCAAACCATCGTTCAGCAAGAGAAGAAACACGAGTTAAAAATCTTGAAGTCTTACATCGAGGAGAATGGTAATCACAGTGAAGTGTAAGCACAGTGCAAAAGAAGGCAATAAAAATGATGTTCTAGGCAGAGAGAAAAGTTATTCGTTAAGAATATTTAAGAGACAATAGTAAGAGGGAGTGGAAAGAATTCTTTGAGGAAATCTTTGGCAGATGTGAAGGATTTGTGTGACAGTAAAGCATGGTTGAAAAGTGATAATCATGCGACTCCGTGTGTGAAGTTGGACGACAATGCAGAGAGTAATGAACGAGCGATCGATACATATTTGATAAATAGAATGCAATCGCATGCTCTGAGCTACTCGGGCAAAACATCCAGAAAAATGGACACCAAGAGCACAAAGCTAGATCTTGCAAGTTTGCCTACTCTGTTATAGATTATAATCAAACTTTGCAGAGACCTATCACCACCTTGTATTGCGTCACCACATGAACGGGAAAGATTTAATTCATTGAAATGATGAGAAGCATTGCAAACTAGCCTACGAATATGTTTAGCTTTGAGAAATGAAGTGACCACCAAGCTTTCACTACATGAACAAACCCTATTGAGAAGTTGGAGGGACGCTTCATGACCAACAGTAATCTAATAAGCTATAGTTTAATTTAAGCTGGAAAATACCCTTCTAAAATTGCCTTACCTAATTAATATTCATTGAAGTTAACTCCTGCCAATTTTTAATTTTAGAAGCGCAGATGAACTCACACTTTTCCAACTGTTACGTCTCTGAACGAATTCTAAAAGGAAATTAAATCCTCGTTATGCACAGAAGGATTGCATGACCTTATAAAATTATATCAAATCTGCCTTAAGAAATGATCGATGCCGTTCACGCCTAACATTTGGCACTATTAATTGGTAATAAAAAATCACAAAGCCTTTATTCTTTCCTAAGATCTTATTTCTTCACTCTGATTTGCAATTGCTTACCAATTCACTGTCATCCCATTAAGATATCCGGGCTATCAGATTATGTTACTAAGCAACATAAAGACGTGCAGGGAGTTTATTTTTCAAATGAAGGCATTATCGAAAGTTATATTTTTCTAAAACAACAATTAATTCTTCATGAAAGTCTCTAGTTTTTCAGGAATTATTTCTGCATCAACGCACAGTTGTAGAAACCGAGCCGCAAACCCTGTAACATTATTGGAAAAATGCTTCAAATTTTGGAGGCAGTAAAAATTTACTATTTTGAAAAGTAAGAGAAATGACCCATTTTACTAGAAATCAGAATAATATTCAAGTTCATACGAAGTAAACAGAAAATATCTAAATTTCGTCAGGTTCGAGATGAACCTCATATTTATAAAAGAAATTTTTAATTCACATACGTGGGTAGGAAACCTTGAATTTACAAGAGTTCATTGTACGGAATAAAGAGGTGGACAGAATGAGTGGTCACACGTGATCAACAGGGAATACGCCTCTTCCCAAGCAGCAAGGGCAGCAGTCTCCCTAAGAGCAAACTTTCAAAAAATGATAACGCAGAACGTATCCGCTACTCACTGCAGTGATCGCGTAGCTAGAAGCTCTGCAAGAAGTTTCATTTTGCGCAGTGAACTATTGAGTGTAGGAGACTTAGATGAGATTGAGATATGAAGCACCGGACAGGGACAACACCAGGCATGTCACCGATAAACACACGATAATCATGATCTTCTTCTGCAAAGACACAATCGAGCTAACAATTAGAACACAAACACGGCATCACTGGCCGTACATTCACAGACAAACAGTTGATATGGAAGACAATGGGACACTTATACCATAAACAAATGAGCAGCCTAATGCATCACATGCAGAGAAAAAGCAAAGTTCAAATGTTCAATTTGAACAGTATGGATCACAAAGTTAAGCAGTAGTTGATAGAATCTGAACAACAGTTAAAATAAATGGAACAAATGAAAGTTACTTTGAATCACATGAGAGTATAGTGAACACCAGGTGGTTCCAAGAATTTGTAGAACCGTGATCAATTTAACAAGTAAAATTCTAATTTGTTGTCTAAACTGCATTCATTTTAGCAACTCACTATCAGTGACACATTTGGCAGCAGGAGTGTTGAAATACTATCTAGTAGGAAGAACAGCGGGGGAAGAAAGTGAAAAAGTGGGTAGGTCAACCGCAGCAGAAAAAGTGTCGAACAAAGCGTTAAATTAGGAGTGGCAAAAAAGAAAATAACGGCAAACTGAGGACTTGTGCGCTCACTCCACAACGTCTTCGTAGTAGGACATTCGAATGAACTTAAAAAATATAGAAGCAGACAAAAAAATAAAAAGTACATTGGTACGAAATTCATGATTAAGCAGCATGGATGAGTTTAGTTTGCTTTCATGAATATGTCCTGAATAATAAATATGCCTTTACTCTGGGCATTTCAAGAACAATTTTAGTTAAGCTTGTGTGGTCATCCGTGAGACTGAACATATCAAAAACTTGAAAGTTGATGATCAGACTTTAATACATAAAATTTTTAATCAAGGCAATGATTCTCTTTAGCGTATAAGATATAATAGTGAATGAGACGTGCATAAATCTAACTTTTCCCAAGATTTCCTATTCTTGACACAAGCAGAAAGTGATGCTACAGGAGTTATCAGAGCATTTATACTGGACCGGTCTCAAAATAAGGTTAATGCTAATTCATTCACAAATATGACTGCTCAAGCAGATTTCCTACTAAAATTGAGCTGGTGTTGGAGCGCTGTACCTTCACGTAACTCAAACATTTTTCTGCGATCACTTCTTGTAGTAATGAGGTTACAATTTTGTCCTGTAAAAAAGCTCGGTGAGAATAATAATAATAATGGACTCTTAGTCACTGCACCGCTGCATAGTAATGCCACGGCACCGCTGCATAGTAATGCCACGGCACCGCTGCGCAGTAATGCCATAGCATCGCTGCACAGTAATGCCACAGCATCGCTGCACAGTAATGCCACAGCATCGCTGCACAGTAATGCCACAGCACCGCTGCACAGTAATGCCACAGCCCTGTTACTCTGTACTACATCACGAGAAAAATGAGTGATAAATACATTGTTTCCAGTCGTAAGAAAAGCTGTGGTTCTGAATTTAGCGCTAGCACCTGGTATGTGAACATGTGTAGTTTGATACGACACTAGCATCGTCAAGAATTTATTCGCAACTCTAAATTGTCA